>JASVEL010010154.1:0-123909 GCA_032618575.1 Nicotiana noctiflora
AGCTCGCTTAGGAATACTCTAAATGTCTCTTGCCAAGGCTGCAAAAACAACACAAAAAGGTGATAGAGAATAGAGCTCGCAGTGCTAATTGCACAAAGCTTCAGTGCCAATTGCACGAAGCTTCTTGGTTTTTTAAATTAATTATCAAAACACAAAATACTTTTCATCGGAAGCACTTTTTTTAAAAAGTAATTTTTAAAAATAAGATAGATCGTAGAAGCTTGGTCCAAACAGGCTAACAGTAAGTATGCAAAAGACCTTTCTGTTTTTGAAATTGGAGAAGATCTCTATCAGGATCGTTTTACTCGATTTTAATGTGTGACATTTTCGTTAGTTTTTATAGCGGAGAAGGGCCTAAAATGCCCCTCTCTACACGAGGGAATCATTGCAAAACTTCAAAAGAAATTATCAAAATCTTGATCATGGTTGTTAATTTACTTGGACACGTAGAAAATACGCAACAATTCCGTTAGTATTAAACGATTTACATATTTGAGAGTTCCAAAATTTGAACAAAGAGTGCTCATCTTTTATAACTTAAACGATCATATGCTTAAAGGTAATACAATAAGAACAAAATTCGACTTACCCCCAAATTTAAGGGATTATTTGGGTTAAAAATCGACTTAAAACTAACAAGAAAGTAGCAACCATTAATATACACGGAGATTGCAGTGAGCAGAAGATCATCAATTGATGATCAAAACTTGAAATAGTATCTTTAAGGGTTGAAGATAAGATTTCCACATTTGCATTTCCAACTCATAGGCTTGTAATTAGAGTTGTCATCGTCTCTGGCATAAGCTATACTACTGCTACTGGCTTTTGTATCTGTGGTATGATTCTTGTTACCATTTGTTATTTGGGGATTTGTAGGAACCTGAATGGCTTCACAATGTCCACAAGAACCACATCTTTTTTCACACTTAGGTGGTCTTGACCCAATTTGTGACCTGAAAATCGCCTTCTTTTCGCTCTCTGTCTAACCAATTCAAACACTGTTTATATATGCAGTCATACGAAAAAACATAAAACAAAACAAACTTAGGACGTCGAAACAGTTTGCAAATTTTACCTGGTCATCATGCCCCTGAGTTGTATGCAAAATTCTACCTGTAAATTGAAAAGAATAGGACTACACACGTCAAATTTCAGCTTCTAATGTTGCAGAGTGCGTGTAAGTGAGAATGATAAAGACTGAGCAGAAGACTCTGTTTAGTTAACAGAGGCCAAGAAAGTATACCTTCAACCTTGAATGTTAGGTGGGAAAAGCTTAAAATCATGAGAATGAGTAGTGAAATTGCAAAACAAGGAAGTGTTTGGCGACAAGTGAAATTCTGATTGCAGCCCATTTCAGATTTCAAAAGGAATAATTGGAATTGAAAGAGAATGTTTAGTATATATGGACCAGCTAAATTTGTCCAGGAGTTTGGGGGAATTTGATGGTAAAATATAAAGAGTAGTAAAAAAGCAAGAAAAGGAAAGATGAGGGCGATGGAGATGTGAGGAAAAAGCGTAAAGAGTTATAAAGCAGATGATGAAAATGATGAGTGAATGAATGAGTACTTAATCAAATGTCAACCTCTATCAGATAGGAGTATGTTTTTTTTTGTGAGGGTGCTGTAATTCCAAGAGATGAGACGTGGAATGAGAAAAAGGAGGATGAGTATTGCAGAAGGCAGCTTCAACAAATGGAAATCAGGAATTGAAAGCAGCTCCGAAAAGGGAAGAATCTCAACTCTCCTCGTTCTATGAGCTACCCATTTTTGTTTCAGACAGCTAAAAGACGCAGTGAATCACTGTTAATAATAAAGGACATAATAGTGGAGCTCTGCAATCCGGAACCAAAGTATTGTTAATTTTAAAAAAAAGAACGTTTTTATGTTTTTAAAAAAAAAAATAATGTATGTATATACAACGCCACTTTATGTGGTGTTGTATACTAACGGTAACGGCTCCGTTAGTGTACAACGCTACATAAAGTGGCATTGTGTAATGGAGTTTATGTACAACGCCACCTATTCAGGCGTTGTACGTTCTTCATTCACTGAACAGTACAACGCCTGAATAGGTGGCGTTGTATAACCACCCCGGCCTAAATTCTACAGCATTTCTCACCACCCGGGCCTAAATTCTACAGCATTTCTCACCATCCCGAGCGAATTATAAAAACTTTTTTATATTGCCCACTAAGTGTCATATTAAACAACAATTACTTGAACAATTTAAGTGGTTAGAACGTAGAGTAAATGGAAGTGTGGAATAAATAATTCCTACTATGTGTTTAGTTCATTTGTATGTTTCTCTTTCTTATTAAGTTATGTTTGTGTTTGTGTTCTAGTAATTTAAGTTTAAGTTAAATATTATGTATTAATAGACAAAATAATTAAATACGAAATAATAAACGAAATAATAAAACAAATGATGAACTAAAAAAACGAAATAATAAAACAAATGATGAACTAAAAAAATTAATAGATATATTTAATTAAATATTGTTTTTACAAAAAATATTATTTACAACATATACAAGATAAAAAGTAACTATCTTGTATGTGTCCCGCAATGTGTGTGCTTCAAAGCAGCCGTCGGCCTCAGGCGCATCCCCGCCCGTCCAGGTACGCTATCACGATCATCATCATCGAATTTCCTTCTTATAGCTGGATGTGGCTCAGGATGACATGCAACAGTGGTGCTGTCAGGTCCAACAGAAGACTACATAATAAAGTAAAAATTAGTTTACAAAATCACATAATAATTTATAATTTACAGTTTTATTATCTTACCGTCATAGCGTCTAGATCCTGTATGTAGTCATCTGCCGCATCGTAAACTGAAGCCTGAACAAGGAGATTATTATAATATAATAAATAAAATAAGTTACAGTTAAAAGAAATTTCATATTCAGAAGTAATAAACTCATACCTAAGCATGCGAAGAGCTCCCATAACTCAGACGGCGGCCACTAGATATATCCCTGGTCGGTGCACCCTCAGATGTGGTAGATGGGCCAGGGTAATATGCACCCCAATCCCAGACTTTCCTATCAAGGGTCATATCCTCAGAAATCCGCATCCTGGCCATGTCCTGTCTAATTACCTCTCCCCAGTATCTCTTAGGCCTCCCTCTGCCTCGCCTCACACCACCCACCGCTAGCCGCTCACAACTCCTCACTGGGGCATCGGGGCTTCTCCTCCGCACATTAGGGGTGGGCATATATCGGGTAAAACCGATAACCCGAACCGTTAATTCTTTATTGGGTTATCGGTATTGGGTTATTGGGTTAACGGTTCGGTAACGGGGTAAACAATTTTTTTTATTGGGTTATCGGTTCGGTCTTGGTTTGTATTTTTGTTATCGGGTAAAAACCGATAACCCAATAAGAATATAGTAATTTACTAATCTACCCTTATATACTAGGGTTCCCTTTTATTTTACTAGTTTCCTATTTCCCTTCCCTCATCCCCTGTTCCCTCGCCTCTTCCAGTCTTCTCTTTAGTTAGTTCACTCCAAGAACAAGAACCAGTTTATCAAATCATCATTTTCTTGTGTTATTATACAAGAAATCTTGTTTTAGTTATTATACAAGAAATCTTGTTATATAGGTGTTATTATACTGCTATGTCATTGAACAAATGAATCTAACATTTTACTCCTCCAATCATTTGGGTGTCATTGCATTTTGACTCTTAACGTTTTACTCCTCCATTGCAAGAATGTGGAATGGGTTTATCTTTTCATGAATTTTGACTCATGTTTTCAGTATAATATTTCAGTTTAATTGTAGTTTTATCTTATCGGGTAAACCGATAACCGAACCGATAAGAATCGATAACCGATAAGTATATAACCGATAACTAATATCTTATCGGTTTGGTTATCGGGTTATGATATTTATAAACCGATAACCGATATGCAAAACCGATAATTTTCAAAATCGGGAGCATCACCGGCCTCCTGCTGGACACCACCTCCTCGGGCAGCACGAGGTCGCCGGGCAGCACCTGGTCGTCGGGCAGCAGGTCGTCTGGCACCAGCAGATCGTGGAATACCACGACCTTGCTGGTATGTGGCTGGATCAATATAATCAGCATCCTGTGCCAAGCATTGATCCGATCTGGCACGCTGCAGTGTCTCGTCAGCCACTGTCATGAATCGACGACCATAATCTATAATGACCGCTGGATCGTGCGCATAATCTTGTATTTCCCACCCCATACGGTGGACGGTATGCAATCCAATGACCTGCACAAAAGTAAATAATGTAAACTAAGTTTAACTCACAACATTATATGTACATTATTAAATATAACATAAAACTTACCAGAGCCTCGTGTCTCCCGGCGTATGAGACGTATCGCCCATCTACCTGATGCACTGGGTTGCCGACAAATAGACGGGACACTCTGCGATACCATGCCAGATACCCTTCAATAGGATAGTGCTGCGGAGGTGGGATCAAATCACCTCGTCTATCCCAAATGGCCAGCTGAGTCTGGAGCTAGCCTAAAAAGGTGTCGTCCACCCTGCTACGATCATCCCTCTCATAATGTTTGGGATGACATGAAGGATGAGGCGGTATAGGCTGCAGCATGCCAAACTGACGATAAACTCGCTCTGAGGCATGATGCTCCACTATATCTAGGCATGTTAGAGGGACAGAAGACCTCCAAATAGCCCGGCCTAGAGTACAGTATTCTGGGAGGGTAGCTAGCAACTCCTCACTATAGGGTGTCCAGATGAACTATCAAATAACAATACAAATGGTTAGTATTCGTAACACTAAATTAAACAATAACTGGTACGTTTAGTCAGATTTTTACCTGTGCATCCTCTAGGAAGTCTAACACATCTCTGACGGCTGGCAGATTATGATGGGTATCATATCCCCGCGTATATCCACGCCGCATGACCCACCTGGCAGCTAAAGGAAGGTCTGGTAATGCGACGTCAGCTGGTATCAATGGAAAAGGTGGGCTGAGCTGCACAAATCGCTCCCAAACCCAAATCTAACATAGAAAGTTGATGTATACTGTGAGATAAACTATATTTAGGTAGATTTATCTGGGGGCAGATATTTTCATTGAATATGTTCTCACATGTAGAAGGGGTAGGAAGCCGCAAATATCTCTCTGTGTGCCCATAGAAGCCCGGCATATCAGCCTGTACAGGAATGCGAGGACAGCAGCACCCCAGCTGTATGTAGCTGTATCCTCGAACCGTGTAATGTGGTGGAGAAACCGGAGGCTAACAAGATTACCCGAAGTGTTCGGGAACAAGACACCCCCAAATAAAAGGAGCAGCAACAACCTAGTGTAGTGGCTCACAACCTCCTCCTCTGAGTCATCAGTAATATGAGGGTGGAGCTGCTCCAGACGGTGTCTAATAGGGGTTAACTGTACCCGACTGATCCCAGCCCTATGATCAACGGCCTTCGGCCTCAAACCTGTCGGCATCTCTAGCAAATCCCAATACATCTCGCGGGGGAAATGCCTCATGCGCGACGGAAAAAGAACAAGTAACCCATCGGCTGGCAGGCCGTATAAAACCTCTACGTCCTGCAACGTAATAGTGGCCTCGCCAATGGGAAGGTGGAAGGTGTGCGTCTCCGGTCGCCACCGCTCAATGATGGCCGTGATCAATGAGTAATCCAGCTGTATCCGGCCAATCCGAATAATCCTGTAGAATCTCATCACCTCCAAGTGATGGACGACTCTAGGATGTAAATCTCGGACACTAAGGAAATCCCACAATATATCGATTCGCCGACCCCGGAATGTGTCGGTCAATAACTGTCCGTCCCAGATATACTCAGATCGATGCTGCGACTGTAGGCCTAATAGATCTGAGCTCCTAGGACCAGGATGTATGGGCGCATCCATGTCATCGACTGTAAAATTAAAAAATTTAATAACTTACAAAAGTTACACATTTAATAATTTAATTGTATAAATTGCTGATAATTTTTAATAACTTAATTTTGAGGCCCAGCGGCACCAAACTATTATTAATAGCTATGTATTTTTTTATAATTTAAAGTTATATTTTAAATAATTAAATTGTAGAAATTGCTGATAATATGGGTCCCGGACTCGATATATTATTTAAGTCCAGCGGCACCAAACTATTATTAATAGCTATGTGTATGCATATAATTAAAAAATATATTTAGAATAATTGAATTGTCTAAATTAAATATTTTTGAGCTCCCGGGCTCGATGTTTTTGAGCTCCCGGGTTCGATAATTTTTAATAACTTAATTTTAAGGCCTAGCGGCACCAAACTATTATTAATAGCTATGTGTATGCATATAATTAAAAAATATATTTAGAATAATTGAATTGTCTAAATTAAATATTTTTTGAGCTCCCGGGCTCGATATTTTTGAGCTACCGGGTTCGATAATTTTTAATAACTTAATTTTAAGGCTCAGTGGCACCAAACTATTATTAATAGCTATGTGTATGCATATAATTAAAAAATATATTTAGAATAATTAAATTGTCTAAATTAAATATTTTTGAGCTCCCGGGCTCAATGTTTTTGAGCTCTCGGGTTCGACAATTTTTAATAACTTAATTTTAAGGCCCAGCGGCACCAAACTATTATTAATAGCTATGTGTATGCATATAATTATAAAATATATTTAGAATAATTGAATTGTCTAAATTAAATATTTTTGAGCTCCCGTGCTCGATGTTTTTGACCTCCCGGGTTCGATAATTTTTAATAACTTAATTTTGGGGCCCAACGGCACCAAACTATTATTAATGACTATGTATCCCGGACTCGATACTTTTTGAGCTCCCGTGTTCGATAATTTTTTAGCTCCCGGGTTCAATAATTTTTGAGCTCCCGGGTTCGATAATTTTTAATAACTTAATTTTGAGTATCAAAATTACAAGCTAAATACTACACATTACTACGCTACAAGGCTCTAAAATTTCCTAGCCTAAAAGAGTCTATGTTTTACTACGCTAAAAAGGTCTCTATTTTACAACTAACAACTAATATAAATTACACAAATATAAATAAACAACTAACATTTCTAACAAGTAATCTAAAATACAAACTAGTTCGGAAAATAACATAAAATAACTAAAACTAACTAAAACTAAAACTAACAAGTAATCTAACAAGTTCGGAAACTAACAAGTAATCTAAAATACAAACTAGTTCGGATAAATTACACATACTAGTTCGGAAAATAACATAAAATAACTAAAACTAACAAGTAATCTAAAATACAAAATAAAAAATAGTAGTATAAACATACCTTTTTACGGATGAAATATATCAATATAAAGCTTCCAAATTCGTCTACCCACGAAGCCAATAGCGTAAAACTATAGCGGGACTAATACGTATAACCCGGGGGGACCAAAATTTTTTTTTTTTAACTTTGGTCGGCTGGTCATGTGGGGGGAGGGGGGACCGAGAGATTTTTTAATTTTGAAGAAGAAGAAGAAGTGTGAGGAAGAAGACGGGACTAGGGTTTAAATAATAGGTTCAACGCCACTTACTATGGCGTTGAACCTGCCAGATTCTTTAATGCAGGTTCAACGCCAGAGTAAGTGGCGTTGTACATAACAGACGTTATGTACAACGCCACTTACTATGGCGTTGTATATAGTTATGTTTTTTTAACCTATTTATGTTACAAATTTTAAAATTAACAACACTTTGGTTCCGGATTCTGGAGCTCTGCGTTTTTCGTTCCAGGATGAGGCGGGGTTGGATTAGGATCGATCTTAGATAGGTTGCAGCTTATGTTAAATTCATATTGTTCTTGCCGTTTATCTTACCACCGGACCTTAGTCGTTACTGGTTAATGTTATTGTATGTAATTTATCTTTTGGTTGTTATGCTTCTGTTACTATTATGGTTTCTAGTGGAGTGACTAATAAATTATCTTCTTCTCCTTTCCTTTTTTCTCTGAAGGGAGTCTTTCGAAAATAGTCTCCCTGCCCTATCGGGGTAGCGGTAAAATTTGCATACATATTACTCTCCTCAGATCCTACGCATTTTGCTGGGTAGTTATTGTTGTTGTTGGAATGATAACATTGGATACATATGGGATAGTTAATTCCATCAGTTTAGTGTAAAATTTATTCCTGGAGTTATTTATAATATAACATCGAATAAATATGAGATTATTATCCTTAACCCCCATACCAAACAACCTCTGAAGATTCATATAGTTGATTCCACACTTAGACAGAGAGCTCGTTGGATGGCTTATTTTGTCATGTTAGCTTTTTTAAAATATAAGTGCTTAAAAATTACTTTTTACTTTATCTAGATACTATAAAATAATTTAAAAGCACTTAAAATAAGCTAATTCAAATGGACTCATAATTGTTCTGATTGTTGTACAATTTAAAAAAAGTCAAATTATTTACTATTTAGAAGTTAACTACTTTATTACATGCCAAAATAGTAAGTATGGCAATTTGTTACTAAAACTTATTAAACAATGGTAGTAGTATGTAAAAAATAATTTAATTGTTGATGAACAAGTAAATTGCAAAGGAATAAAGAAGAAGAAGAGAGGTAATGTAACTAGGGAAGCAGCAGTGGATAGTGAATGAGGGGATTAGAAAGGACAGATAAGAAGATAGAGAGGAACCCAAAACAGCAAGAATCCACTGAAAAGGCCAAAAAGTCACTAACAGACACCTGAATATAGCTGTTAGACTTATGGGTTTTCGCTTTCAGAATTTTCTTAAAAGAGTGTGAATGTGTTTTGCCCACAAATAGGAGATTTCTTGTTGTGGTTGGTTTCAACAGTTCCCATGTCATCCCCACAAATCATATTATACAATTTCTTCTCTTGTGTAATACTGTCTAAACATTTTCATACCTTCCACAAAAACAAAAACAAAATAACTCTTACACTTTAACTAATTTTATGGCCTTTTTCAGATCCGTAATATTTAATTTTTC
Organism: Nicotiana noctiflora; assembly: GCA_032618575.1. Taxonomy (NCBI): domain Eukaryota; kingdom Viridiplantae; phylum Streptophyta; class Magnoliopsida; order Solanales; family Solanaceae; genus Nicotiana; species Nicotiana noctiflora. The sequence goes on from JASVEL010010154.1 coordinate 8,947, forward strand.
AAATATTAAGATGGAATTAACTTTTTTTATTTCTTAAAATTACCTTTGATATAAAAAGTATTTGTTATATTTCCAATGACCAAATTAAAAAAATACTAATAAATATTAATACGATCAACTTCATTATTAATTAATATTGAAAGGTGAATTCTTTGAGGAAAATCTACTGCCAATTAACACTATATACTAGTACAATATTTGTTTTATCCTGTATACCTACTTTATAATTTATTTTACCATGTATACCAACTTTATAAATTTATATAATCTTGTATACCTATTGTATTCCAAAATTAAATTTTGTATATTTCAAAATAGAATATTGTAGTATGTTCGGTTTGAATATTGTATTCTATGTTGGAATACTATAGTATGTTTGGTTTGAATATTGTGTTCCAAACTAAAATATTATGGTATATTTACTTTGAATGATGAATTCCAAATAAGAGTATTGTAGTATATTTGATTTGAATAATGTCCAAAATTAAAATATTGTGGCTTTTTATATTCCAAATAAGACTATAGTATGTTTATTTTGAATATTGTATTCTAAATTAGAATACTGCCATATGTTTGGTTTAAATATTATATTTCAAATTAGAATATTATGATATATTTACTTTGAATATTGCATACCAAGTTAGAATATTGTGGGATATTTGGTTTGAATATTGTATCCTTCAATAAAGAAAATAATGCAATAGGTTAGTTTGGGTACTGTATTTCAAATAAAAACATAGTTGTATATTTAGTTTAAATATTTTATTTTAAATTTGAATATTGTGGTATGTCTAGTGTGGATGTTATATTCTTCATTCGAATATTATAGTTTATTCAGTTGGTTTGTATTCCAAATTAGATTGTTGTTGTATGTTTTAGAATATGTGCAAAGATTTGGAAGTGTAGAGCGTAATACTTTTGAGATATATCATGTAGTTTCAAAACTTATACAGTATATATTATCAAAGCGGATTTTACGAATGAAAATAGCCGATAAGTCAATTAAAATAAATGTGATGAAGTATAATATTAATCGTTTAACCAAAAAATAGTTTTTGTGGTCAAGTCAGTATTAAAGAAAATCGGGTTTCTAATAACTATACTTCACTTTTTCGAGAATAATAGAGTAAAATAAGTGAGTAAAAAGTTGTTGAAATTCAGTATTCAATAAATGAAAAAAAGGAAATCGTATTGATGATCATTGTTTTCTCCCAAGAATTGGGAACAAGAATCTTCAATTAAGAAAAGTTATAAAAGTAAAAGACTAATCGCATATATTCGCAAGTATTCTGATGATAGTATGACGAACGCAGAACACAACACCAAATTAATGCTCGCTAGCCAAAAATAGTATAGATATATTATCATCTCCATAGGAATTGAATTTAAATAGTGTTCGAATAATCTCCAGTTTAATACTATCCAGGGAAATGGGCCTAGACATAACACGACACACAGAGCCTGACTACATATGACCAAGTGAACTAACTGGCTGACTGAATCAACATGTGGTATCATAACATACTAAATGCGGAAGATAAACTAACACATGCTGATATACCAAAAATGTTGGATGATATAAATCAAAGTGCGAAAATACTAAAACAAGTCTAAAACATATATGTAGCCAACACTGCTTAACATAAAAAAGCCTGAGACTCTTTCTAACTGTTATCTTAGTCTATGAAGCCTCTATTGAAGTACTGAAAATACTAACTATCTGTAAATACTGAAAGGCTGTAAAGAAATGATAATGCCCCCGAAAGAACTAGGGATCACCAAATACGTGGTACGAGAATCCTAGTACTCTGAATTATCAACTTGTAAATCATTACTTGCATTGTGAGATGCAGACCCTGGGAAAAAAGGATGTTAGTACATTTGAATTGTACTGGTACGTAAAGCAACTGAAAGAAAGAATTATAAATGTTGAAACTGAAACTAAGCTGATAATTGAAATGATAACTATTGAAACTGAAGAAAGAATTACAAATGCTAAAACTGAAACTAAATTGATAACTGAAATGATAACTATTGAAACTGAAACTGAAATGATAACTAATAACTGATAATGATAGCTAATAATTGAACCGAACAAAGGAAGCAAGGATATGAATACTTCCTCTTCTAGATGATGAACAATCTATTTATCTGAATAAGCTACGGCCTCGAGCCCAATAAATATGTGCACAAGCTACAGCCTCAGAGCCAAGTATACGTATACATAACAACGGTCTCAGGCCCAAAAATGCATAAAGCATAAATTGTTGTCTCAGGCCCAAGTATGTATAAAACATATAAATTATGTCATCGAGCCCAAATATAGGTGTTCAACATTCGTGGATTTAAAATAAATAACTGAGAATCATACTGCAATACATGATAGAGAAATAATGAATCACACTGAGTTACATGATACTCGGATATTGGATCACACTGAGTTACACAACACTAGAATACTGGATCACAATGAGTTACATAATACTAAAATACTAAATAGGACTAGACTGAGACATGTATTCTTGAACTGATTATGAACACTAAAACTACAAATGTTTATGACATGCTGGGTAAGCTATATTGAGACTCAGGGACATTAAACCCAAGTCTATATTGAATATGAACAACATTCAGAATGAAAGTCATGAATGAGTTATGAAGCTAGAGAATAGAAGTTCTATAACTATTACTAGGCTTAACTATATTTCCGAGGCAATTGATAATGTGGTAAAAGAAACATAGTGTAGGGAGAATCATTAACATTCCCAAACATATAGAGTTAGCCTCACATACCTTAACTTCCTGCTCTTGAGCATAATACAACAATCGCCAACCCTTTCAACTTTAATCTATATCAATACAAGTCAAACGGATTCAATATTAGCAATAATTCTCATGTTTTGGTCACTTAAACATTTTCTCAAACACTAGGTGGCATAAAGCTTCATAGTCCTTATAATGGTATCTCTACGGCCAATAGCCCATTCTCTTGCTCCTAGATAAATTCTAAATTCTCGAATGGTTATAAGCAATATCATTCTTTATCATCCATAAGGTAATCAACACCTATAACCAAAGATAACTAATCAAAAACCCAAACCTATCACCATTCATGTTTTTCTATCAAACCCTTCAACTCATATCTGAACTAGAGACTATAATCATTAATTCAATAATACAATCAATTAGAGGGTAAAGACATTATCCTTTTGAAGTTCAATCCCCTTGAATTCGAGTTCTAGGGTTCCTTCTCTCAACAATGATGTCCCAATCGAATATCTAATGATATAAAGGGTTTACCCATGTTAATAAGGTGTTGGGAAATTGAAATTAACTTATAATCACCCTTAGAACTTACCGTGGATGGTGGAAAGACCCTTAAAAAGTTAGGTTTTTTAGAGTTTCCCTTTCTAGAGCAAGTTTTTATGTTTTGGGGCTGTGGGGGATGAAATATAACTTTAAAACGGCCAGCCATGAGCGCGGTCATGCTACTGGATGCTTTCTCGCACTATTGACCACACTAAATGGTAGTAGAACTACCTCAAAATTAGCACAGCCGCCCTAATGGGTGCGCTACCGGCGCACATATCGCATATTGTTCTGTAAAATGTGCATAACGTTTTGCATAGAGATCCGTTCAGTATCCATAATATATTGTTGGAAATCTATTTTTAAGACCTAAGACTTTCATGCTTTGAGTTTTCCCCAATTATTTACAAATTTTCACTAAAACCTTCTGGAAGACGGACCTTCTACAAACTTAGTTGATTTAATCAAATCTTATGCACCTCACTCTCCATCTTGATTCTAAAAAACCTATTTTCACCCATAATCATACCGATGGGACTTCATATGTATAAAATATCAAATTAATACCCATTTAATCTTTCCACACCTAGTCCAAATGTACGGGATATTAAATTATCTCCCCCTTGAGATCATTCGTCCTCGAATATCCTGACTGTAACCTCCGCTAACTCCAAACCTTATTTGGTGGAAACATGGACTTTCATTAACACTTGAATACTAAACATAATGAATACATTATAACTGAACTTTTGAGATATTGAACTGAATGACTACTGCATTGACTGAATATTGGTCTGCCATAGACACTTGAATATTGAACTAACATGGATATCTGAATATTGAACTGGCACGAATAATTGAGTATTGAACTAACATCAATATATGAGTACTAAGTTGTCATGGATATCTAACTATTGGACTGACATGAGTAGATTAGTATTGAACTGGCGTGAATATCTGAGTATTGAACTGCAATGAGTATCTGAGTACTTAACTGACATGAGTATCCGACTACTAAACTGCATGAGTATCTGAGTACTAAATTGACATGAGTATTTGAGTACTGAACTGACATGAGTATTTGAGTACTAAATTCACGTGAGTATTTGAGTACTGAACTGACATGAGTATTTGAGTGCCTGAAACTTGAAGGTTATAACATGACGCGTGAAATACTAGTTGTGCCACCATTAATTATGGTGGAAACTCCAACTCATCAGCTAATTGATTGATCCTTCGCAAGATTCTATATGGCCCAATATAGTAGGGATTATGCTTTCCCTTATTCCTAATTCTGATATTGCCTTTCGTAGGTGAAACTTTTAGAAATTCCCCATCACCAACCTTAACAAACCAATTTGCGATCTACAAATTCTTCTATACAAAGTCTTGCACAGTGCCATCTTTGTACTGAAATGGTAGGTGTTATTATTAGTAAGGTCAATGAGAGGTATGTGATCATCCTAATTACTTTTAACATCAAGGACATATCCTTAACTCTTTAAATAAAATGCTTTGCTTGGCCTTAAAGTTTACGACATTCTTTTTCATGTCATTCAACCAATAAATCTCCTTGGTCATGATGCATATTTAGGAGCTTGATGGAAAGAATACCTAGAATTATGGGCTTTTAACATGATCTTCCCTCTTTAAGTCCATCTATGTCTGAAACACACAATTTGTCTTGGTACCTCAAAGTACCATCATCTCCCCCTTATTCAAAAACCATCACCTTATACTTGTGAATCTCCTCTTTTAACTACAACACGTAGGGATCATCAAATTGTTTCTCCTTATCTTCGGCTACTAAGGGGGGGACAAGTCCTTTTCTAGACAACAACTCTATCATCTTCGGAGTCTGAAGTCAAACTCTTATCGTGGCTGGTGAACTTCTTTCACCAGAGTTCTCTTATCTACCTCAATCATGAGTTATACTTGCTACACTTTATCTTCTTAAGCACTTCCTGAAAATACTTATCGAATTGTTGTGAGCTAAATCTATACTCTGAAGATTAGAGTCTCGTGCAATGGTACTACCCCCATGATACATAACTGGCATGATTTTATAGCTTTTCTGTGATCACTTTATCATTAATAACTAAGACCGGTGATCACTATACTCATTTTGTGTTTCTTACACATGCTAGACATAATCCCTGTGGTAATTATACAATTTTCCCTCATTACCGAATTGGTTTTCTTTTTCATATTCCATGCTACTATTCGAGTTTCAGATCTCCAACTGGACTTACCAAAAATTTTCACATCATCTCTTAGACAAAAGATCTTATACTTGTAGATCCTTCTCTTTTTCTTGGGATCCAAATAACTTTCCTTATTCTCTGCAATTCTCTGCACTCTACGTCAATGACAACTCATCTTCCAACTTAATTTTGAGAAATATTTCTTACTATAAAAAACTAAATTATTTACTAAACGGAAAGCTAATGTGTTCAAAACTATCGCACATAATCTTAATAATTTAACTCTTCTAACACTTTCAATCTTGGAGAAACCGCATTTTGAGAATTTCTAATCTTTCACTGGCTAGCAGATTTTTTCCCATTGTCAATGTACTTCAGGTTTAACTTAAACTCTTTCGGTTACTAGTATACGATCGGTATTTCAAACTTTCATCCACTCACTAGAGTTAACCTGGCTAAGTGAATCAAATAGTACATTTACTAGCTCTACTAAAAGTGCTAATTCATTGTATCAACTCAAAACTTACTTACTATTCTTTTATTAACCACCTTCTACCATCATGTTTTCTTGATCTGCTTTGAACAACTAAAGTGAAGCATAAGTTTATCTAACTTCCCTTACCATCCACCCCTATTCTACGGTCGCATAAGGTTATCCTTCTAAACTATGTGCATGGATCACACTTCGGGAATTCATCTTTCTTAAATGATCACTCGCTATTTAGCCCTTCATTCCGCTAAAAAAGAAGTCATCCTTGACGATTTCTCATTCCTTCCCTGCCGAGCCGCCTCTCTTCGCCATTCGATGCTTCTGCATTCTCTTTCTATAACATACCCAGGCGCCCTCCTTTACAAACCCCAAACTTTCTATACAATACTAAATCATATCATACTATAAATATCTCGGCTAATCACGTAATCACATAACCTAAGGGGGAACTGCCATATCTTTTATCTTACATCAATACCTGTTTCTTATAGTAGTTTACTAATGTAGTACTTTTAGTTCTGATTTTAATAAATCTAAACAACTTAAAATCATTCCCTGAAATTCACTATTGGTTGCTCGTGGTTCTCATTGCATACAACATATCTTCTAGTCATTTGCATGAGTTCTACAGAAAATACATCTCTAATAATAACAATCATTTCTAACTCTTACGTATTTTACCCTTAGGTTTTTTTCTGTCCAAAAGTATATTGACCAATGTTAGGGTCTAACATCAGAACTATCATCATCCAACTTATGGCTCCATTTCCATGAATTAAATAAAGTTGTTCTAGGAGGTAAAACACATACAAATACACTACAATGCACAAACTTATCCTTCAAAGTATACCATCATCCGATAATTCACTTTATGTGCCATCCCGTGCGTCTTGGTCTTAATACGGACCTAAAACATGCGAAGATTTCTTTATGATCAATGTTACTTAAATTTTCTTTTAGCACCCATAGGCATCATTGTATTACTCACCAGTCACAAAAATTTTGATACACTGAAAATTGGAGATCTGGTAAACATATGAATGAATATTGGTGTACAGGATAATCATAAACTTGCTAACTAAAAGGCTGTATAACTGGTAACTGAGGTATACTGATAACCATAAGACATCATAGCTACTTTATATTTTTCGATAAGGTTATGCTTTAATCTGTACTACTATCCATTGCATCCCACTTTTAACGTCCTCTCAAGTCTCATATTTACCAGTATGTACTCCATAATTATACCCCAATGGGAAATTATCCTCTCTAGGACCTTAGGTTTCTCATGCGCATCGCTTGGGAATCCAATATGTTTAAATTTGATAGGAAGAGAAGATTATCAATTGCTCTATGTTTCATGGCACGATAGAGTAGAAAGAAATGAGACAATCCTGGATGTCCTGGTAGTTAACCATTTATATGAGTGGCCGGCATACACATATAAAGGAAACTCCACTAGACACGACTTCATAGACTCCCTAGGACTCTGGAACCTATTGCTCTGATACCAAGCTTTATCACGCCCCGAACCTTGGCCTGGACGTAACACGACACCCGGTGCCTGACTGCTTGTGACAAAGCGAACCAATTGGCTGGCTGAATCAACATGTGGTATCATAACATACTGAATGCGGAATATAAACTAACACATGCTGATATACAGAAAGACTGGATGATATACATCAAAGTGCAAAAATACTAAAATAAGTCTGAAACATATATGTAGCCAACATTGCTTAACATGAAAAGCCTAAGACTCTTTCTAACTATTACTCTAGTCTATGAAGCATCTATTGAAGTACTGAAACATTAACTATCTGTAAATACTAAAAGGCTGTAAAGAAATGATAATGCCCCGAAAGAACTGGAATCACCAAATAGCTGGTACGAGAATTCTAGCGCTTTGAATCATCAACCTGTAAATAATTACCTGTATTATGAGATGCAAGCCCCGGGCAAAAGGGACGTCAGTACATTTGAATTGTACTGGCATGTAAAGAAATTGAAAAAAAAAGAATTATAAATGCCGAAACTGAAACTTAGCTGATAATTGAAATGATAACTATTGAAACTGAAATTGAAGTGAGAACTGATAACTGAACTGATAACTAAAAAGATACCTTATAACTGAACTAATAACTGATAACTCAGCTGATAACTGAAAAGATAAATGATGACTAATAACTGAACTGAATAAACTAAGTAAGGATTTCTGAATGATGAACAACCTATTTATCTAAATAAGCTGCAACCTCGGGCCCAATATATATGTGCATAAGCTACATCCTCAGGACCAAGTATACGTATACATAACTACGGCCTCAAGCCCAAAAATGCTTAAAGCATAAACTACAGCCTCAGTCCCAAACGTGCATACAACATAAAATATGGCCTCAGGCCCAAGTATGCATAAAGCTTAACGGCCCCAGCCCAAATACAGGTGTTCAACATTCAGGAATTTAAAAACATGAACTGAGAATCATATTGCAATACATGATAGTGAAATACTAAAGCGCACTGAGTTACATGATACTGGAATATTGGATCACACTGAGTTACATGATACTAGAATACTGGATAACATTGAGTTACATTATATTAGAATAATGAATAGGACTAGACTGAGACATATATTCTTGAACTAATTATGAACACTGAAACTTCAATTGTTTATGACATGCTGAGTAAGCTATATTGAGACTCAGGGACATCAAACCCAAGTCTATATTAAATACGAACTACGCCCACAACGTTCAGCATGAAAGTCATGAACGAATTATGAAGCTAGAGAATAGAAGTTCTACAACTATTCAAGGAACTAGGCTTAACTATATTTCCGAGGCAATTGATAACGTGGTAAAAGAAACGTAGTATATGGAGAATCATTAACATTCCCAAACATAGAGAGTTAGCCTCACATACCTTAACTTCCTTCTCTTGAGCATAATACAACATTCACCAACCCTTTTAACTTTAATCTATTTCAATACAAGTCAAATGGGTTCCATATTAGCAATAATTATCACGTTTTGGTCACTTAAATATTTTCTCAAACACTTGGTGGCATAAATCTTCATAGTCCTTATTAATGGTGTCTCTACACCCAATAACACAGCCTCTTACTCTTAGATAAATTCTAAATTCTCAAATGGTTATAAGAAATATCATTCTTTATCATCCATCAGGTAATCAACACCCATAACCAATAATAACCAATCAGAAACCCAAACCTATCACCATTCATGTTTTTCTGTCAAACCTTTTCAACTCATATCTCATAAACTAGAGTCTATAATCACTAAATCAATGATAGAATCAATTAGAGGGTGAAGACATTACCTTTTGAAGTTCAATCCCCTTGAATTCAAGTTCTAAGGTTCATTCTCTTAAGAACGATGTCCCAATCGAATATCTAATGATATGGAGGGTTTACCCATGCTAATAAGGTATTGGAAAATTGAAATTAACTTAGAATCACCATTAGAACTTACCTTGGATGGTGGAAGGTCCCTTAAAGAGTTAGGTTTTTGAGAGTTACCCTTTCTAGAGCAAGTTTTATTTTGGGTTGGGGGGATGAAATATAGCTTTGAAACGACCCCCCACGAGCACGCCCAGGCTACTGCCTCATAATTAGCGCAGCCGTGGGCGCATTACCTGTGCGCATATCGCATACTATTTTGTAAAACGCGCATAACCTTTTCCACAGAGATCCGTTCGGGCTCCATAATATATCGTTGGAAATCTATTTTGAAGTCCTACAACCTTCATGCATTGCTTTTTTCCCCAATTCCTTACATATTTTCACTAAAACCTTTTGGAAGATGGACTTTCTGCAAACTTAGTCGATTTTGTCAAATCTTATGCATCTCACTTGATTCCAAAATAACTATTTTCACCCATAATCATCCCGATGGGACTTCACATGTATAAATATCAAATTAATACCCATTTAATATGCCCACACCTAGTCCGAATGTATGGGATGTTACAAAAATTAACAATTTTTGATGATTATTACTATGATTAACTACTAAATTTTTCAGAAAATAACAATTGACAATAAAAGACAACAAATTAGCATGAAGAAATATCAATGAAGAAAACTGACTCAGGATACATTCTTGAGTTAATTCACTCTATAATACGGTGGATTCTCACGAATTCAACTGATAATCATATTACACTTGAAGTAAATATTCTTCTTTCGATCAAAAATTAATTTCTGTAATTAATCCAATTGAAGCACGGTAAACAATTGCAACAATAAAATAATATATATTATCTAAAGGGTAACTTCTCACAAATATTTTGTATTAACAATTCAAGAGGTACTTTTAATTACCTATTTGAATCACGAATTTAAACTAGAGCATAAGATATGAAGAAATTCAATATCAAACTACTCTTTCCATTAAGCAAAATTCTAAATAACTCTACAATATAGATTAAAGCTCCATCAATTAATTCTAAAAATTATCATGAATCGAAGCCCTAATCAAATTATTGAAACACCATATTTGTCTATACCCTAATGGAAATTACCTCATAGCAATGGAGTAAGATATCTCAAAAAAATTTAAGAACAAAGAAAATATCAATTCTAATGATTCGATACAAACTCTCGTATTGCACCGATTACAGGTTGAAATCTTGATTTTTCTTGCCTTGGTTGGTTCTCCCTTCTTTACTAGATCAAAAGTGCCCTCAAAATCGTATTTTAGTGTATTTATACCGTATCAAAACAAGCCTAGAATAAACTACCCTTTTCTAGTTGAAATAGAAAATCACTCTAACATTATCTTACTATAGCGTTGCACCCTGCGCCGCCCCATGCAGCGCACTTGTGGGGAAATCTAGAGAGCTTGGAAAAATCCTGTCACACCAACATTTGCATTGCCAGGCAGCCTTTGTGTCTTTTCCTGCGCCGCCCCATGCAGCCTTTGTGTCTTTTCCTCAGGGAAAATTTGTTTATTCATTTTTTGACATCCGGACTTGGTCTTTCACTCCAGAACGTGATCCTGACTTAATTGATTGGGTTTTTACTCTGACTACAAAGCTCCAACTTGTCTGATTTAGCTCCAAATTACCTTAATAGCTCGGAATCATTTCATACAAAGCATAAAATACGTAATAAGTGTAATTCACTATCATTTAAGCTCAAACACAAGTAAAATACAATTATTAGAGTTCAAACTACGGCTAAAACATGGGTTTCTAGCCTACCATCAATACCCAACACTTAGACAATTGCTTGTCCTCGAGCCATTAAACCACACTTCACATATGGACGACATTTTCATCAAAAACCTCCCTACCACATCATTCCGAGAATATTTAAAGCAGACTAAGCACCCTATCATAACATCCTAGCATGGAGACTTGATTCAAAAGCACCAGCATTTTTCATGACATGCTCACTTAATCTAATATAGAGGTCAAAGACTTTATCTTACCTTCACAAGTAACGCGCCTTCATAAAAATAATAGAGAGTAGTTCCACACATAATAAAATTTATGAACAAATAGAAACCCAAAATAGAAAGAATTCACTCACTCTCAGAAATAAATTTCATGTGTCAGAGAGAATCTACCATAAGCTTGTCTGTAGTGTAATACTCTACTACTTGAGCTAATTCAGTCAAAGATCAAGTAGGACTTTATTTTGATTGTAATGCAGGCTACGGGACGGGTAGGATACATATGGATAATAATGACTAACCTCCCTAAACACTTTAATACATACAATTTCACAATTTAAACCCCACACTTATGTTGAATCGAACACCAACCTTTACAATATAACAACATCAAGCTCCTAATTTCTTTAAGTACATACAAGATGAGAATTACCATTAGCCAGGGATCCATTTTTTCTTTTCTAATACATACATAACTCTTTTTTTAAAAGTTCTGATTGATTTGTTTTTGCAACTTCAATTTTTTTCTTTCAATTCCTTATAATTGGATCTAAAAATTTTTAAACAGTGCACCTTTCTCCCTTTCCTATAGCTCCATTCAAAAGCCCAATCACACCTCACTTAACTTTTACAAGCTCATAAAAAAATCAAGTGCTCTAGAGAGGTAAAAGGTTCAAACAGGTAGTCAATTCAAACAAAGTGGATCGGGCTTGCAATATGGTTGGCAAAGAAGTAGAATTACATGCTCAAAGGAGGCTACAAAGATACACATTTATTAGGTGGCTAAAAACATCTATGTGGCTTACAAAAAAAATAACTATATCACTTTCTTGGACTAAACAAGACTAATATTTCTCTTCGTAAACACACGGCACAAGTTTCAGACACTAACTGACATGCACAGAACATTAACAATAACCTCACACACATATATTGGAACATAACTCACTTAGGATCGGATCCATCATGATTGTTTAGTCAAAGCAATTAAGCAAGTCACAATCACACAATCTGAGGTACTTGTTTAAGATTCAAGAACTGATCCTAGGCGTCACAACAAATGCAGTCACCCTTCTTAAGGCATATGTAGTCAAGGAAAATTTCTTTAACCCAACACTATGACTAAATATTCTACACTCGGTTCAAGTAAACCCTTGAAAAATAATCGCGGTACAAAATAAATCAAGGGAGAATTGATATACTACCTAAGAATGTAAAATAAACTACATTAAAATAAAAGACATATTTTTGGATTTTTGAATTTGTCTCCTTTTTTTGTTCGGCTTCAAATCCCTCAAGAAACTAGTCGACGAAATCCATCGTCGAAAAGAGTCGAAACTAAATAATTAATTACTGAATATTACAAGCCGATAAAATTTAGAGTTGTGATTGCAGACTATATTGTCTAACAAAGCATGGAACAAATATAACCAAATTAAAACAACACCAACTGGCAAATAGAAACAAGTACAAATACAACCAAATAGGAGCACCTAACCCCACAATTAAGAATTTGCATTGTCCCCACTACAAAATATTAAAATAAGAGCGAAAAGATATCTCCTTGAGGCCTGTGGCCTACTCGTCATAACCACTCTCAATGGTGCGCAAGTACTCTTCATCATCAAAGGGAATAGAGTTGGCGTTCTCATTCGGTGGCATCTGTACTCCATCGGCCAAGCCCAACTAGTGCTGAGTGACAGGAGAGAGTAGGGGTAAGCGTTCGGTTCGGTTATTTGATTTTTGATTTTGTAAAAGTATTAACCGAAACTGAACTAAAATACATTCAGTTCAGTTTAGATTTCTAACTTCGGCTCGATTTATTTCGTATCGGTTTTTGGTTTAACACTATCATATTAGGCTGCTTCTATGTAACAATAGGACTAGCAAATTTCTTTTTCTTTTCAAAACTTCAGACTTCTGGAAAATACTGTGTTTATTAAAATAATAGACTAAATTTTGCACACTATTACGGATCATAAAATTCAAACATAAAAAATTAACCAGAGTTGAAGAAAGAAAGAAGATGGCACATAGAGATAAAACTGAACGCACAAATAGGAAAGCGTAACACTTGTGAAAGCTGCTGCATCCAATAAAAGAGCACAACTCAAGCAAAAAAGTTTTTTCTTAAGAAAAAAAGAGAAAAAAGAAAAATTAACTTGAGAAAATAAACAGAAAAAATAATAGTAAAGCTCTCGCATCACAGAAAGAAACTCAAGTATAATAGAAGACCTAGTAATGCATCTTCTAATTGGATCAAGCTTAGTTTTCACTATGGACAAACCTCCAAATATAAAGGAAAGAAATAACGAAACAAAGGTAAGATCTTTACCGGCTAAAGCAGTCTTTTTACTAGTGTAAATTACAACTTTGTGTGAAATCCTCTCGGTATACTCTCATATATGCTAAGTTTTAATAGAGTGAAAGTCTTTAAGATTGGGAAGCTGATGAACTTACTTAATTGGTTTGGGTCTTTGATGGATGGGACCTAATAGTCTTAATTTATCACCTATGGGCTTAGCCTATATATAAATTAAAGAATTTATATGCTACTAATCGGGTTTTCGGTTAACCAAACTAAATAAATTGATAACCGAAAACCAAAGCGAAAAATTGAAATTTTAAAATTTTAAACCGAAACCGACCAACAAACTCGAGTGATCCAACTTGATGTCAAGGTCGACCATTTGAACGGACAAGTGTAAACTATGGCAGAAAGGCAAGGGAATCCGGAATAGTTGGTTACTAGACACTTGCTAATGAGTACCGCATCTTCCTAGTGAAGTAGATCCATATTCGTGGGACCTCAACAATCCCCGTAGTGATGTCCAAAACCAAATTACCGAAAACAAAATAAAAATATTTTCAGTTCAGTCGGTTTCTTCGGTTCAGACCGAAATATGCCCACCCTTAGCAGAGAGAGGATGGTCCTCCTACAGTTCTGCCAAGTCAATCTCACCCCTAGAAGCGCAAAAGCGCATATCAGCAAATAGTAGCTGTAGTGTCTCCGCAACAAGATCAAATCTCTGATATATCGGAACAACAACGGGGGGTCCATCATAGCTGTGACATCAAAATGCTTAAGAGGACGTATAACCGGAATTGTTCGATCATAATACTACTCCTCCTCCACATGGTGTGTTTGTAAAAGCTACATGATCATGCTTGGGAAATACATGCCCCTAAATGTTCGTACTCAAGACATATGCTCAAGCATAATATTACCCAGATCAAACTTCATCTAAGTCAAGATAGCATAAATGAGACACACCTTCAACTGGAAGACGTTAGTATCATTTTGGGTAGGCATAATCTTTGCATTAATCAACCCAAAAATGACTCTAGCGGGATGTTGGAAATGGCACTTCTTCATGTCTTTATGTAATTGATTAGCATCTTGTGTCCATGTGGCAAGAGAATCCATGCCACACTGCTGGCGTCTAATATTAGGATAGAAGGACCAATGCAGCAACCTCAGGAATAACTTATGTGAATGCTTTGTGAATACCGTGTTTTGATTTATCATAGGGAAGAAAATGGAATTATCTTGCCTCGCATTTTCACTCATATAATGCATCTAAACCGACCTTAGGTGGCCAGTTAGCATAGATTTCTGTAACTATGTTCACATTCACCGACTCACCAGGATATAACAAGCTTTTAAAAACCCAAGTATCTCATGTTGTTGTAAATCCTTGAGTACTTACTAGAGAGCATACCATCATTAATACTGACTTTTGAGTCGGGACTCCTTGCCGGAACAAAGGTTTGAAACCACATCCTAGCATAAGCTGGCACACAATGTCATACTTGCAGTCTGGTACTACATCTGCATATGGATCAATGTGCTCTTCTTCCTCTTCCATATGGGAGGTGAGAGGTGTTCGCCTACCTCCTCGATGGCTACTAGAGGCAACTTTTGAGGAACCTGTGTTAGAACATTTGCTAGAGAGGCGAGACATTGTACATGCAGAAGACAAACAATATTAGCTACAACACTTAAAGCAAAAATAAGACCAAACGAAGTAACCACCCCACACTTATGTTATCGGCATGTTCACAAGTACAATGTATTTCGAGAACTCAAACTACCATATTGAAAGCACGCCACATGTAATCAACAACCCAACCAACCACCAATATAATAGTAAAACAACATAAGCACGGACTATACTAACGCAAAATACAACATCAAGAAGCTCAACTAGTAAATAAGAAAAGAAAAATAAGAAGTTATACTAATTCACTACTACAAAATTCTGAAGTTACAATGCATTATTACACAACACAAGCACATAGCCTGAATCAAACATCCCAATTAGCACCTAGCCTCACCTTAGCATGGGGTTGTCAATCGATTAGCACTCGAGGTTAACTCGTTAAAGTTTTGCAACATATGAACATAACCTCCCACCCCATACTTATCATCAAGTATCACATTATCTCATCACAATTATTCCCCAATTAAGCAACAATGTCACCTTCTATGCCATTGAGGCATTTAATCAAACACATGGTAGCCACCAAATTTACCTCATAATTTCAATTTCAATTATTCTAAGATTACTCCATAACACACCAATCAACCACTCTATAACAATCACAACACTACTTAGTGTAACAATAGCATAAGGTGCCCATTTCTCACAAAACTCCCTCCAAATTTCGACCATATTGGAAAACCCACCAAATTTCAACACAAATTAATTCCGACACCATCAAAACACACCAACAATTACCCACAATTATAAGAACAATGAAAATCACACAAGTTAATGCAAGAATTTTGGCCAAAAGATGAATATTAACAAAAAAATTAAAAAACTACCTAGGGTTAGTGATATGAACTAAACTGCCTTAAACTAAAAGAGAAGAGATGAGAAGCGAAAACTTACCTTGATGAATGATATAGGTGGGAGAACTGGAGGTGAAGAACTTTGATAAAGAAGAAGAATGGGGGATTTGGGGTGAGTTAGAGAGGAGAGGTTTGAGAGAATAGAGTAAGAGAGATGTGGCAAAAGGGAAAGGGAAAACGGTTTCTGCTTTAAATTAATCAGACGCCAATTTTGTACTGCTGTGTCACTGGGCGCGGTGCCTCATGCGATGCAGTAGTGGGGAATTCTAGAGAGATATACTTTTGCGAGAGGCTTTCATAATTTCCTAGTGCGAACCCCAAGCGCACACTAGGCTAATTTTCTTAGAATTTCGGGGATTTTTCCATTTTAGGCCATGTGTTGTACCCTGACTCTATTATGTACTTATTTTATGTTCAATTCATGCTTATACCTGCGCAAACAAGTACCAAACTCCAATAATTTTACACTTATCTAATTATTCCACAAAGCAAGAAAATGGGGTAGAAGTAGCTCTGAGTTATAGTCATCAGTTTGATTCTGTTATTTAGGCTCATTTTATCATGATGCTAGAGAATTTCTTGTCAAATCCCCCAACAAGGTACGATTTCAACCTGTGCCTATTCACCTTAAAGCTTTCATTTCCTTCTTCATCCTATATTTCAATGGCGTCATATGGTGATACGTGTTTTACCACATATGGACTTGTCCAACTTGATTTGAATTTTCCAGGAAAAAACCCCGAGTCTACTATTATATCGTAAGACTTTATCCCCTTCATGAAAATCCTTTGGCTTAATCAGATGGTCATGCCACCTTTTTGACTTTTCATTGGAAGTTTGCACATTTTCATACAACTCCTCTAATTCATTCATCTACGCCGACTTGTATTCACCTATAAGACTAAGATCAAGATTAAGCATCTTAATTGCCAAATAAGCTTTATGTTCTATCTCAACAGGTAGGTGAACCGATTTTCCATTCACTAGTTTTATTGGTAAAGTCCTTATGGTTGTTTTGAACGCAGTTCTATATGCCCGTGGAGCTTCATCCAACTTTACAAAACAATCCTATGAGAAGCACTAACATTCTTTTCAAGAATTTGTTTAAGTTAACGGCTAGCCACTTCAACATGCCCACTAATTTGTGCATGGTACATGGTTCCTCTTTTTTGTGTGGCCCCATACTTAGACAACAATGCAATGAATTGCTTGTTCACAAAGTGCAACCTATTGTTACTGATAATCACTCGAGGTAACCCAAACCGGATAAAAATGTACTTCCGTAAGAACTCGCTCACCACCCGAGCATCATTAGTCCTAGTGTGGATTACTACAACATATTCTTAGTCAATGGCTACTAGGATATATTCATACGAATGAGACGATAGGAACGGACCCATTAAGCCAATACCCCAAACGTAAACAATTTCACATACCGGAATAGAGTTTAGTGGCATCTCAACCCTCTTGCTAATGTTACCGTTCCTTTGACAGATGTCACATGTATCTATATACACCCGTGCGTCTTTGTACAAAGTAGGCCAATAGAAACTGGCTTTCATGACCTTTGCTGTAGTGCGTTTCCACCATAGTGTCCTCCAGTTTCTCCATCATGGAAATGAGAAGAATGCTACTATCTCTCCTTCAGGCACACAACTTCGAATCTCACCTTCCGCCCATAATTTAAACAAGAAAGGGTCATTCCAAATATAACTGTGTACCTCACTTTGAAGATTCTTTCTTTGATCACGTAAGAGGTCACAAGGCAATCATCCACTAGCCAAAAAGTTGGATGCTTCAACATACCAAGGCGACCTTTCAGAGACCGCATCAATGGAGAAAATATACCCATCACAGAACTCTTCTCTTACATCAATTATTTCTACTGGAGGTCTGTCGAGATAGATGATCGAGGACTTGATTCTTTCTACCCTTCCTATATTTGATCTCCAAGTCAATCTCTTGGAGTAACAACACCCACCGGATCATATGCCTTGGAATCCTTCTTGCTCAACAAGTATTTCAAGGTTGAGTGATCAGTGTGTGTAATCACTTTACTCCCCATCAGGTATGATCTAAACTTATCAAAAGAAAAGGCCACAGAAAAGAACTCTTTCTCGGCAGTGGCATAGTTGACTTGAGCATCATTCAACCTCCTACTATCATAGTAGATGGTCTTAAACATCTTATATTTTCTTTGCCCCATAACTTCTCCCACAGCTGCATCACTACCATCACATATTATCTTAAATGGATGGCTCCAATCAGGTGTCACCATAATAAGAGCACTCACAAGCTTTTCTTTCATCAATTTAAATGCTCTTAAGCACTCCATATTGAAAACAAACTTGATATCTTTTTCTAGCAATATAGTCAACGGTTCGGTAATGCTGGAAAAGTTTTTGATGAACCTCCTATAGGACCCAGCATATACCAAGAAACTCATTATGCTCTTCACATAAGTCAGTGGATGAAGCCTAGAAATTACATCAAATTAGCTCTACAAATATTAATTCCTTGTGTAGTTACTTTGTGGCCCAAGACAATTCCTTCTTTCACCGTGAAGTGGAACTTCTCCTAGTTAAAATCAAGTAAGTGGCTTCACAACGTTAAAACACAAGCTCCAAATTCTTCAAAAAATCCTCAAAGTCACCACCAAATAGGTTAAAATCATCCATGAATACTTCTAGAAACTTCCCATTTAAATCATAGAATATAGACATTGTGTACCTTTGAAAAGTGGCAGGTGCATTACACAACCCAAACAACATCCTTTCGTAAGAAAAAATATCCTACGAGCAAGTGAATGTGGTCTTCTCAACATCTTCTAGGGCAATGGATATTTGATTGTAGCCTGAGTACCTATCCAAGAAGAAATAATATCCATGTCCAGCCACTTTCTCGAGCATTTGATCAATAAAGAAGTGTGGAAAGTGGTCTTTATTTGTTGCATCATTCAGCCTTCTATAATTAATGCACTTTATATACCCAGTGACTGTTCTTGTGGGAATAAATTCATTGTCTTCATTCTTTACCCCTATCATGCCCCTTTCTTAGGTACAAATTGGACTAGACTAATCTATTGACTATCAGAGATGAGGAAAATTACTCCACCATCTAGCAATTTGATGATCTCATTGTGCGCTACCTCCTCCAAATTTTTGTTCAATTTGTCTTGGGACTGCACCACTAGCTTGCTATTCTTTTCCAACAGATTGTGAGCATGCAAATAGCTAGACTGATTCCTTGAATATCAACTATACTCCAGTCAATGACCTTCTTGTGCTTTTTCAGCAGCTGAACCAACTTTTGCTCTCGTGTACCTGTCAAGTTAGCGGAAATAAGCACATGAAAATTGTTAGTTTCAAGAAAAGCATATTTCAAGTGAGTTGGAAGACTTTCAATTCTACATTAGGCTTATAAGTCTCCTCTTTTAGTTCATCCTCATCAACCACTTGATTCTCAGTTTCAAGAGCTTCAGACTCTTTATTTATTTCAGGATCTCCATCATCCATTGTCCTAGGGTAAGTAATATGCCTCTCTAGAGTATCCCCCACAATCTTGTCAAACTTATATTTTTTAACTAATTCACCAACAACGTCTAGCTTGAAGAACGAGTAGGCAGGTGCCTCATCACCGGGGTATTTCATTATTCTTTTCATCTGGAACACCACTTTTTTATTTCCCACTTTGAGCATAATCTACCCCTCATAGATATCAAGGATAGCTCTGCCTGTACATAAAAATGGCCTCCATAGAATTAGAGGCACCTCCTTGTTCACCTCAATATCTACCACAATAAAGTTTACGGGGAACACAAACTTGTCTACCCATACTAGAATATCCTCAATGTTTCCCTCAGGCAAAATGGTGGTATGGTCAGCCAGTTGTAGGGATGTTGGTATTGATTTGATAACTCCAAGCTCACCTTCTAGATTCCTGAATACAGATAGAGGCATTATATTTATAAATGCAACCAGAGTCACACCAGAGTCACATAGGGTTTTGTCGATCCCTCGCTCCCCAATGACCATGGTATGGTAAAGATTCCTAGGTCCCCACACTTTTGGGGAATTTTATTTTATAATACGGCATTGCAATAGGCATTCAACTTGACCACTATCCCCCCCCTAATTTTCTCTTGCTAGACAGGATCCCTTTAAAAAAATTTGCATAAGCAAGTATCTGAGTGAGTAACTCTATGAAGGGAATATTTATGTAAAGTTTCTTGAGTATCTCCAAGAATCGCCCATAACATTTGTCAGGTATCTCCTGCTTCATCTTTTGAGGGAATGACAGAGTTGGCATATGCCTACTTTCTTCAATCTTCTTCTGTACCTCACTACTCTGGCCTTTTTGCTCTTTGCTCTTTTTCTCTATTGGTGTCTCAGTCTACTTGTTTACCACCTCAAGTCTAGCTTTCACCACTGGGTCAGTCAATATTTTGCCACTTCTGAGAGATGCAACTTTGATTGTTTCCTTTGTTTTCTTTTTATTGTCAGAGGGAAGAGTCCCAGAAGCCCTCTTATATAACAAATTTGCAATTTGTCCCATTTGTATTTCTAAATTCTAGATAGTCGTGTCCTAAGCCTCAAAATTTTTATCTGTTTTATTTATGAATGCCTTAATGAGATCTTACATACTAGATCGATTTGGCTATTGTAGCCCGTATTTCTACCTCTACTGGTTCTAAAAACCTGGTGGTCCTTGACCCTAGGGTCTAGGATTATTTTACTGCCATGGATTCATACTCCAACAAGGTGAACTCCACGAAAAACCTGGATGTCTTTGACCCATAGCATTATAGTTGTTACCACCTTGGTAGTTTCTTTTATTAAAGTTTCCCATAACATTGACTTCCTCATATGATGGTTGACATTCATGTGTAGGGTGTCTCATTCCATAAAAGCCACATTCTACTTGTGGCTCACTCTGTACCTTGGCTAGTGTCTGCTTTCTTATCTCCTTGGCCATGGTGTCTAGCAGGGCTTGCATGGATGTGTTAGACCTGGCAAACCTCTACTGATTTTCTTCTGTCATTACTCTCAGTCGGCCACTGATTAGCATCCTCAGGTAATTTATTAAGGATTAAGACAACCTCCTATGTAGTTTTTATCATTAGTGGACCTCCACATGTATTATTCAGAGTTCGTCAAGAGCAAGGTGTTAGTCCATCACGAAAAGCCCGGAGTTGCATATACAAATCAATTCCATTGTGGTGACACTTTCTGACTATGTCCTTGAATCTTTCCCGAGCTTTGTAGACCGTTTCTGTCTCCTTCTGGCAGAAGTTGTGGATTTCCTTTCTGAACTTCCTTGTTTTTGTAGCTAAGAAGTACTTATCAAGAAACTCTGTGGTCATATCTTCCCATGTCCTGATCGAACATGTGGTTAAGCTACGAAGCTAGTGCTTCGCGTCATCTTTAAATCTAAATGGGAATGCCCTTAAATAGACTGCATCTTTTGATACTCCATTATATTGGAAGGTGTTCACAATTTCTTTAAAGTCCATCAGGTGAGTATTAGGATCTTATATTATATACTATATACATATAACTAAAAGAGGGCCTCAATAAGTTAATAATTGAAGCATCATTTTACGTGCATGATCCGGGCATGTAGCCGGAAAGATTTTGTGATAGAATATATGAATTCTATGAGAAAATAGAAGAAAAATGATATTAATATTGATATAGTTGACTTTGGTCAACATTTTTGGTAAACGGACCCGGACCCGAGATCGGACGGTCCTGGAAGGTCCGTAGGAAACTATGGGACCCGGACATGCATCCGGAGTCGAATTCAAAGGCCTAGTGCCTAAGTTATGGATTTTTCTGTGAAATTGTTTTTGCTGTAATTATTAAAGGAAAATGAATTAAATGACCTTGGTATCGGGCTCGTATTTTGGTTTCGACGCCCGGTACAAGTCTTAAATATTATATATGTGCTTTCTGCAAAGTTTGGTGACATTTGGATGTCGTTTGATATGTTTTGGACCTTGAGTTTCAAATTTGAAAGTTATGAAACTAAAAAGGATGATAATCATATACTTGAGGCTTAATTTGATGAAATCGATGTTATATTGGCGATGTGATCACACGAGCAAGTTTATAACATGTTTTTGATGTTGTGTACATGTTTGGTTTGGAGCCCGGGGGGCTCGGGTAAAGATTTGATAGGCCGTTGGTTCAATTTCTGAAATTTTACACAGCTGGTTTTTCACCCAGCTGGTATCTTCGCAAATGCGAAGATTTTCTCGCAATTGCGAGAAGTCCCATATTAGCCTTGGTTCGCAAATGCGAACCAGACTTCGCAAATGCAAAGTTGGCAGGGAAGTGCGGTGGTTCGCAAATGCGAACTTAACCTCGCAAATGCGAGGCCTTCAATGTTTCGCCTGGCTTCGCAAATGAGAAGCAGTGGTCGCAAATGTGAAAGCCCCAGTGTTCGTAAATGCGAACATAATGTCGCAAATGCGACGCTGACAGTCCCCAGACCTGTAGTGTTCGCAATTGCGAACAAATGTTCGCAATTGCGATACCCGTAGCTGTGCAATTTTATACTTAAACGAATTTTTCGGTTCATTCTTCATTCTTTCAAAAACCCACACACTACACACGAACTCTCAAGAGCAATTTCACTCCAAAGCAATTGTAAGTCACTTTTTACTTAATTCTTTCAATTCCTAACAACATTAAACATGTTTTTCAATAGAAATCAAAGGTTTTCATGGTAGAAATTCTTGTTTTTGGGTAGAACCTAGGGTTTTCATGAATTGGGTAATTGGACCTCGAATTGAGGTCCGATTTTGAAACAAATCATATAATTGAACTCGTGGGAGGGAATGGGTAACCGGATTTTGGTCCGAACCCCGAGTTTCGACCACGTGGGGCCATGGGCGTTTTGGGAAATTTTGGGATAAACTTTGAGAAAACCATTTTTAAGCATTCAAACCAAGTTAATTAGTGATTTATTAATGTAATGGAATCAATTGTGATTAGATTCGAGCTAGTTGAAAGCGGAAATTCGGGGTAAAGCTATAATTTCAGGATTATTTGGACTTCAAGGCTAGAGGTAAGTGTTTGTTCTATCCTAGCTTGAGGGAATAGGAATTGTGTGCTATGTGCTATGTGATCGAGTGCGGTGTATGAGCTGTGGTGAAGAGCATCCATACACTGGCATCTAGCATGACCGTGAGTCGTTGTTGATACTTGTTGTGAGATGATTTTAAAGATGAATTGTTGAACCCTTGCCGGGTTGTGGAATTGTACATTGTTTTCCCTTGCCGGGACTTATTGTGAAGTGAAATATTGTTTTCCCTTGCCGGGACTTTGTTGTGGTGATTATTGTGTCCCTTGCCGGGACGGTTCATGATTATTATTTTCATTCTCTGCCCTTAACTGTGATTGTTATTTGGGTGAGGAAGAGTGATAATGCACGAAGGTTCATGCCGTGCCTTGTTTTACTGTTATTGCACGAAGGTTAATGTCGTGCCTTATTATTGATTATGCACGAAGGTTAATGTCGTGCCTTGTTATTGATTATGCACGAAGGATCATGTCGTGCCTTGTGATATTGATTATGCACGAAGGGTAATGCCGTGCCTTGTTATTAAACCATGCACGAAGGATCATGTCGTGCCATGGATGTGAGGATGAGAGTAAAAGCACGAAGGGTGATGCCGTGCACTTTTATTTGCTTATTTGGTGAGGATGAGAGTAAAAGCACGAAGGGTGATGTCGTGCAACTATTTGCTATTCCTTGTTTGATATTAACTGTTTCCATTATACTCTGATTTCCATTATTGATTTAATAATTGTTGTTAACTGTTGAGCTTCCCTCTTATGATATTTCTTGTTGCATTTGTTACTTGATTATTTCTCGTTATCTTGTGGTGTACATATATATATAGAACTACACAGGTTTATGTGGGTGTCTAGTCCTAGTCTTGTCACTATTTCACCGGGATAGGCCAGGCACTTACCAGCACATGGGGTCGGATTGTGCTGATACTGCACTTCTGTGCATTTTTGCACAGGTCCGGGTTTTGATCGGGAGCAGCAGCAGTAGAGTTTTGCATGAGAGTTGAGCATTTCGTGACTGAGGTAGCTTGCAGGCGTCCGCAGGCCCGGCGACTCTTCCACTTACTTATATTATTTGCTGTAGTCTCCTTGTTCCGAGACAAACAGATTTATGTTAATTTCCTTCAAACCTTTATGTGTAGTATTCAGTAGTAGTTCGTGAGTTGGTGACTCCACGTCTTGGGTAGAGGATTTCAGTAATGTTTTACCTTGGTATTACTTAATTCTATTTTGAAACTCTTCCGCAATTATTTAATTAATGTTATTGTTGATAAAAATAAGTATGAAATAATGGTAAAAGTAGGTTAATGTTGAATGTAGTGGCTTGCCTAGCTACCACGAGTAGGCGCCATCACGATCCCGATGTGGGGGAAAAATCCGGGTCGTGACAAGTTGGTATCAGAGCTCTAGGTTACATAGGTCTCACCATTCATGAACAAGCTTAGTAGAGTTTGAGGGGTAGGTACGGAAACGTCTGTACTTGTCCTCCAAAGTCTATTGAGTTAGGAAAGAGTCTCTCAATTGTTCCTTCTTGTCGTGCGATTTGTTCCTCAAATGCTGATTGAATTTCTACTATGTCCTTTCGTAGATGGTGAGGACACGCACTTCTTCATCCGCTGATTAGCATGCTGAGCCCCAGGCAGCTCCCGTGAGGGGTAGGGGCCGAGGCCGTATCTGAGGCCGTGGTAGAGCTAAACCCTAGGCAGCTATTCCAGAGGTGGAGCCCCATATTGAGGTTGGTGAGGAGGTTCCAGCCCCAGCAGCTCTAGTGGGCCCAGCTCAGGTCCCAGGGGAGGCCTTATTTACCCCGGATCTTTGGGAGGCTCTGGTCAGAAAAGTGGGTTTTATGGACAGCGTTGCCAGAGCAGGCTTATTACCAGCTGCACCAGCCGCTTCTCAGGCTGGAGGAAGGGTCCAGACTTCTGTTGCATGTACTCCGGAGCCAGTAGTTCCCCAGCCTTAGGCACCAGTAGTTCAGCCAGATGTGGCCACTCAGTCAGGTACCACAACTCAGGCCAGAGATGGAGCGGCCATGACTTCTGATTCTCTATGGAGACTTGATCGGTTCTCCAAGCTGTTTACCACTACTTTCAGTGGTGCCACATCAGAAGATCCCCAGGACTTCTTATTCAGTTGCCACGACATTCTCAAGACTATGGGAATAGTGGAATCCAATAGAGTTGACTTCTGCACATTCAGGCTTTCAGGATCTGCCAAGACTTGGTGGAGAGATTGCGTTTGACTCGACCAGCAGGGTCCCCGGCTGTATCATGGGACCAGTTTGCAAAGCTATTTCTGGAGAAGTTTCTCCTTGTTACACAGCGGGAGGCACTTTGGAGGCAGTTTGAGCGCCTCCAGCAGGGTACTATGACTGTCACTCAGTATGAGACGAGGTTTGTTGATCTAGCGCGTCATGCGGTTGTGATACTTCCCACAGATCGGGAGAGGGTCCGCAGGTTTATAGATGGGCTAAATCAGCCGATTAGACTTCAGATGGATATGGGAGTTGGGAGTGATATATCTTTTCAGGAGGCAGCTAATGCAGCTCGTAGAGTTGAGATGGCTCTTGCTCGGGGAGGTGGCTATCCTTCAGACAAAAGGCCTCGTCATTCAGGCAGGTTTAGTGGTTCTTCTTCTGGAGGCAGGGAATGTTTTGATAGGGGCCAGTCTTCCAGGCCTTTTCATTCCGCCCTTCAGGCTTCACATGGTGGACCAGGTGATCGTGGGTTTCGAGAGCAGCATTCAGATCAGCCTCCTATTAGTGCCCAGCCTCTTCAGAGTGTTCATGGGGGCCATTCAGGTCGTCAGGGCCAGCAACCCCATCGGCCTAAAAGTTGTTACGGTTGTGGTGACCCAGGTCATCTTGTCAGGTTTTACCCTCGAGTGACGGGCAACAGTCAGCAGTGGGGCCCTCGTCCCATGATCCAGGCCCTAGCTGACCCTCAGCCTACCTAGCCAGCCAGAGGCGGGTGTAGAGATCGTAGACGTGGAGGTCGAGACTATAGATGTGGAGACTGTCCCGCCAGAGGTAGAGGTCATCCAGTTGATGACCGTCCTAGAGATGTAGATTAGAGGGGAGGTGCTGATCCCCAATTCTGTGCTTTACCAGCTAGGCCAGAGGCAGAGGCATCAGACGCCGTGATTACAAGTACCATTCTCGTTTGTGACAGAGGTGCTTCAGTATTATTTGACCCTAGGTCTACATATCCATATGTGTCTTCCTACTTTACACCGTATTTGGCCGTACCTAGCTGTGTTCTAGATATTCCAGTTTATGTGTCTACACCAGTGGGTGACTCCATTGTAATTGACCGGGTGCATCGTTTGTGCGTGGTTATTTTTGGGGGTCTTGAGACCTGTGTTGATCTGTTGCTATTAGACATGGTGGATTTCGATGTCATATTGGGGATGGACTGGTTGTCCCCATACCATGCTATCTTAGATTGTCATGCCAAGACTGTGACAAAGGCCTTGCCAGAATCACCCCGACTAGAGTGGAAGGGTACCTCAAGCCACTCCGTTCGCACTGTTATTTCTTATGTTAAGGCTCGACGCATGGTCGAGAGGGGTGTCTAGCTTATCTGGCTTATGTTCGTGATTCCAGCGCAACAGTTCCTTCTATTGAATCAGTCCCTATTGAACGGGAGTTTCCTGAGGTTTTATATGACAACCCTAACAAATAAAGTTCATTATTTGTACGCCCACACAATGAACTTCCTCTTGCTCCTACAATGGGAGTATAGTAATAGGACCTTCCGTTTATATACCTTCTAGAAAAGGGTTTTATCAGGCTTAGTGTTTCTCCCTGGGGTGCACCGGTGTTATTTGTGAAGAAAAATGATGGTTCGATGCGGATAAGTATTGATTACCAGCAATTAAACAAAATGACAATAAAGAATAAGTATACACTGCTGAGGATTGATGATTTGTTTGACCAGCTCCAGGGAGCGAGGGTGTTCTCAAAAATATACTTGAGGTCGAGCTACCATCAGCTGAAGATATGGGCGGCTGACATTCCTAAGACAGCCTTTCACACTCGTATAGGCGCTATGAATTCTTAGTCATGTCTTTCGGGTTGACCAATGCCCCAACACCATTTATTGAGTTGATGAACCGAGTATTCTGGCCTTATCTAGATCTGTTCGTGATAGTCTTTATAGACAATATCCTGGTATACTCCCGCACCCAGGAAGAGCACGAGCAGCACCTCATAGTGGTCTTTCAGACTCTGAAGGATAATCAACTGATAATAGGTGAATTTGACAATAATTATTCCCTAAATAATCACACTTTGTTGTTGAATTGATATTGTTTATGATGACAAAAAGATTGAGGCAGTCCAGAATTGGCCTCGACCAGCTTCAGTGACTGAGATCCGGAGTTTCTTGGGATTAGCAGGTTACTACCGTCGATTTGTAGAGGGTTTTCTTCTATTGCAGCCCCGATGACCAGGTTGACCCAGAAGGGTGTCCAGTTTCAGTGGTCAGAGGAGTGTGAGGCGAGCTTCCAGAAGCTCAAGACAGCCTTGACTACAGCACCAGTGCTGATACTACCTGCGGGTGCAGGGCCTTATACAGTTTACTGTGATGCATCTCGTACGGGGCTTGGAGCGGTATTGATGCAGGATGGTAAGGTTATTGCTTATGCTTTGAGACAGTTGAAAATACACGAGACGAATTATCAGGTT
Organism: Nicotiana noctiflora; assembly: GCA_032618575.1. Lineage (NCBI taxonomy): Eukaryota > Viridiplantae > Streptophyta > Magnoliopsida > Solanales > Solanaceae > Nicotiana > Nicotiana noctiflora. The sequence continues at coordinate 36,994 of JASVEL010010154.1, forward strand.
CATGATCTTGAGTTAGCAGCAGTGGTCCATGCCTTAAAGATCTGGAGGCATTATCTATATGGTGTGACGTGTGAGGTGTACACCGATCACAAAAGCCTACAGTACTTGTTCAAGCAAAAGGAGTTGAATCTACGACAGCCGAGATTGTTAGAGTTGCTGAAGGACTATGATGTTACTATTTTGTACCACCCGAGGCCGATGCATTGAGTAGGAAGTACGCCAACATGGGTAGTCTTGCTTATGTTCTGGTCAGCTAGAGACCACTTGCTTTGGATATTCAGGCCTTGGCCAATCGGTTTGTAAGGTTGAACATTTCTGAGCTTAGCAGATCATTATCTTGCACGATCACTCGTTCTTCATTAGTGGAGCGTATCCTTAGATGGACGACCAGATGATCCTCATTTGCGTGACTTGAGAGATACAGTACATCGGGGAGGTTCCATGAAGGTAAATATAGATGATGATGGGGTATTGAGATTGCAGGGTCGAGTTTGTGTGCCCAATGTTGAAGGGATTCAAGAGTTGATCTTAGCGGAGGCCCACAGTTCGCGGTATTCTATTCACCTGGGCGCCGCGAAGATGTACCAGGACTTACGGCAACACTATTGGTGGCGCAGGATGAAGAAAGATATCGTTGCGTATGTCGCTCGGTGTCTAAATTGTCAGCAGGTGAAATATGAGCACCAGAGACCTGGTGGTGTATTCCAGAGGATCGAAATTCCCGAGTGGAAATGGGAGCGGATCACTATGGACTTCGTTACTGGACTTCCTTTGACTCGGAGGAAATTTGATGCTATTTGGGTCATTGTTGATAGGCTGACCAAGTCAGCACACTTTATTCCAGTATCTGTCTCCTACTCGTCGGAGAGGTTAGCGGAGATTTACATTAGGGAGATTGTTCGTCTTCATGGGAGTGCCAGTATCTATTATCTCTGATCGGGGTACGCAGTTTACCTCGCGGTTCTGGAGAGCGGTCCGGCAGGAGTTAGGCACCCAGGTTCAGTTGAGTACAGCATTTCATCCTCAGACGGATGGCCAATCCGAGAGGACTATTCAGATTCTAGAGGACATGCTTCGAGCCTGTGTTATTGATTTTGGAGGCTCGTGGGACCAGTTTCTGCCATTAGCAGAGTTCGCCTACAACAATAGCTACCAGTCTAGCATCCAGATGGCCCGTATGAGGCGTTGTATGGTAGGCGATGTCGATCTCCAGTCGGATGATTTGAGCCGGGAGAGGCTCAGTTGTTGGGCACAGACTTAGTTCAAGAGGCCTTGGCAGGGGTGGAGACTATCCAGGAGAGATTGCATTCAGCTCAGTCCAGACAGAAGACTTATGCGGATCGTAAGGTTCGAGATGTAGATTTCATGGTTGGTGAGCAAGTATTGCTCCGAGTGTCGCCTATGAAGGGCGTGATGAGGTTCGGGAAGAAGGGCAAGCTCAGCCCTAGGTATATTGGTCCATTTGAGATTCTAGACCGAGTGGGAGGGGTGGCTTACAGACTAGCTTTGCCGCCTAGCTTATCAGCCGTGCATCCAATTTTTCATGTATCTATGCTCCGGAGATACCACGGCGATCCTACTCATGTGTTAGACTTCAGCACTGTCCAATTGGACAATGATTTATCCTACGAGGAGGAGCCGGTGGCCATTCTAGACCGGCAGGTTCGACGATTGAGGTCGAAGAGTTATCCTTCTGTGCGTGTTCAGTGGAGAGGTCAGCCTCCTGAGGCATCGACCTGGGAGTCAGAGTCTGATATGCGGAGCCGCTACCCATATTTGTTCCCCGACTCAAGTACTTCCTTCTCTTGTCCGGTCGAGGACGAACGATTTCCTCGATCCGGGATTTGAATAAATCAGTGACTTGGGTTGGGACACCTTAATTTATCCCAAGTGGAGACTCTGAAATAATAGAATAATCCCGTTTCGAATATTGTCACTGATAATAGGCGAAAACTAAGTAGTTTAGCCATTAATTATGCATCCATTTAATCATGATCCAATAACATAATTTATGAATTTTATAAGATATAAGCTATTAATTTGTGATTTATACAATGTGCAGAAAAAGGAGCTTATATCTACAATTGAAAATGTTATGGTACAATTTTGGAGCAAAAACAATCCTTCGGACTTGAGTCTTTTCAATCAAGAAACAAGCTTGAATGAGAATTTCTTCCAGGTGCGCGAAGTGGCTACTTCGCGCACAACTTCGCGCGTAAGGAGAGACGAATTGGGCTATATGTGCGCGAAGTGCCCACTTCGCGCACCACTTCGCGCAGGGACTTCGCGCACACTAATCCGGTTAAGATTGATTTTTCTAAGGTGGAAAAGGAAGGGACACATAATTCCACTCAAATCAAAATAATGCAACCTTATATTAGGGAGGAGATCAGATTTTTAGCATTATTGGATTAGAGTGGAAAATTACTATTCATTTTAGAGAGAAGATTTTGAGAGAAAACTTACCAAGAGTGTTCTTGAAGCCAAGGAAGGGAGTGAAGATCAAGTTTTGAAGTGCAACAACTTAAAGAGTTCAAACTTTCATCTTGTATTCTTCTTTGTAGTATTTTAGACATCAATATTATTGATTTTAGTATGAACTTGAGTAGCTAAACTCTCTAGTATTCTAGGGTCATGGATGTTAGTTGATCTTGTTATTTGAAGCTTAGATTGATTTTATTGAAGTTATTGATATGGGTTGTTTATTTGATTTTGATCTTAATTATTTTACTGCGTAGCTAACGGTGAAATATTATCTACGAACTTTGAATTAAACTTGACAAAGGAAATTCTTGGTTGCATGTAAAATCAAATAGAACAAGTTTTGAATCCCGGGCATCGGGTGAAGGATTTGCAATTAAGATAGATATATACTTAATTGCCTTGTTTGGTTGAAGAATAAGAGTTTGAAATGCATTCTTGTTAATATTAATATCATAGAAATATAGATATTGATTTAACTTGGATAGATTCATAAGAACTCGAAAGATTCTTATGAATATTATTATCCTTATAATCAACAACCCGGATAATTAAATAAATCAATTCTAAGTCGAAAAATAGCATGATTACTAGCAAGTCCATGGCCCTGGAATATATTTGTCCAAATCGTTATAAACATAATTTGTAATTGGTGTAGTAATTTTACTTTGAATTATTGAGAATTTTTAGATATATCTTGTGATAGTCTAGTTTGAGTTGATAACTAAATTAGTCTAAATCAGTCAAAAAGTTAATCAAAATTCCTCGTGGGAACGATACTCTACTCACTACTATATTACTTGTCGATCGCGTACACTTGCGTGAGTGTTTTGGTCGCAACAAGTTTTTGGCGCCGTTGCCGGGGAATTTGAAATTAGCTCCTTGACTGTTTTATTATTTTGTAGTTGTTAATAGAAAATACAAAAAGAAATTTTCATCTATTTGTTTGTGTTATACAGGTTCTTCTTTTGAATGCGGAGGAGCAGAAGCACAAACAATCTCTTCCCATTTGATCCTGAAATTGAAAGAACAATACATAGAACAAGGAGAGAGTGGGAAGCTCAATATAAAACGGAAGGAGAGTTGAACATTCAAATTCAACCACAGCCAACAGTGATGGCAGGAAATGAAGAAAGAGCGGTGATTGAAGCCGCAAGACCCAGTCTGGCTAATATGACTCAGGCTATTGTGAAGCCTGATATTACTGGGCATTTTGAGTTGAAACAATATATGGTGCAGCTGATTCAGTCTACAGGGCAATTTGTGGGTCTACCTCATGAAGATCCACAAAGACATATTCAGAATTTTTTGGAAATTACGGATACTTATAATTATCCAAATGTTTCCAAGGATTATGTACGGATGACACTATTTCCTTTTTCTCTGCTTGGGGAAGCTAAAGAGTGGTTAAACAAAGAACCATCAAATTCAATCCGCACTTGGGATGATCTAGCAAGGAAGTTCTTAATCAAGTTCTTTCCTACTAAAAAGACAAAAATGTTGAGGAGTCAAATTCTTGGATTTGAACAACGCCCTGGCGAAACACTTCGTCAAGCTTGGGAAAGATACAAGAAGCTACTTAGGGACTGCCCTCATCATTGTCAAATAGATGAGGTGTTAGGTCATACATTTGTTGATGGGTTAGATGAAGCTTCAAAAATGAATCTTGATTCCGCTTGTGGAGGAAGTTGCATGACAAAATCTTACACGAAAATCCAACTCTTGTTAAATACATTCACTTCTAATGATAATAATTGGCAAGGTGATGGAGATTCCAGAAAGGCAATGAAACAAAAAGCAGCAGGGGTGCTTGAGCTGGATGATGTATCGGCAATGAGAGCTGAAATTGCAAGGCTATCCAACCAGATGACAAGGATGACGATGCAACAACCTCAACCCATGCAACAGGTGCAACAAATGACTATTTGCTGTGAAATGTGTGGTGATAGCCATACAAGTGATATGTGTCCAACGAATCCAGAATCTATTTATTATGTGGGACAACAAAACAGAGGTCCAGCAAATCAGCACGCACAGTATGGAAATTCCTACAATGCAAATTGGAGGAATCATCCTAACTTCTCATGGGGAGGAAATCAGCAAAATCCCAATCAGTACAGACCGCAAGGGGTTTTTAATCAACCTCAGAGACCACCTCAGCAGGTGGAAGAAAGTACAAATGATTTGCTGAAAAAGTTGTTGATCGACAATCAACAGCTCAGAACTGATGTTAGAAATCTAGAAAGGCAGATGGGGCAGATAGCAACGAACCAGAACACTAGACCTTCAGGAGCTCTTCCCAGCGACACGGAAAAGAACCCACAGGTAAGTGCTATAACACTTAGAAGCGGGAGAGAACTTGAGGAAATCTCAAAGAAAAAGAAAGAGAGATTTGTGCATGAGGGAGAATTGATCCCTAAATTGATAAATGATCCAAAGAAGACTACTGAAAGTATTGAACCCGTGGAAGTTCCAAGACCACCCCCACCTTTTCCCCAAAGATTGCAAAAGAAGAATGATGATAAAATGTTCAGTAAATTTCTGTCCATGTTGAGCCAAGTTCAATTAAACATTCCCCTTGTTGATGTACTTCGAGAAATACCTAAATATGCTAAGTACATAAAAGATATAGTGGCTCATAAAAGGAGATTGACTGAATATGAAACAGTCGCACTTACTGAAGAGTGCACTGCCAGGGTACAAAACAAGCTTCCACAAAAGCTTAAAGACCCCGGTAGTTTTACAATTCCTGTGCGTATTGGGGATATTGATGTAGGCCGGGCTCTTTGTGACTTAGGGGCGAGCATAAATTTAATGCCCTTGTCATTGTTCAAACAATTGGGTCTTGGAGCTCCTAGACCAACCACTGTGATGTTGCAGTTAGCAGACAGGTCCATAGCACACCCTGAAGGGGTAATAGAAGATGTATTGTTGCAGATTGGGAAATTCATCTTTCCTGCAGATTTCATTATTCTTGATTATGAAGCAGATGAATTGGTGCCAATCATTCTTGGACGACCTTTGTTAGCTACTGGTGATGCGATCATTAAAGTGAAAGAAGGGAAGATGATTCTAAGGGTTGATGATGAGGAAGCGGTGTTTAACGTTTACAAAGCAATTCAACTTCCTTGTCAATATGAAGAACTTTCTATGATATCCGTAATTGAGAATGATGAACAAAACTGTGATTCAAGTGTGTATCTTAATGATTCATTAGAGAAAGCACTTACAATATTTGATAATTTGGCAACTGATGAAGAGGTTGAAGAGATGATGTACTTCCTTGATACATCTTGTGCATACTTAAAAGGAACATATCCTTTTGAACCGTTGAACAGGCCACATGGACCTCCTCCAAAGCCATCAATTGAGGAAGCTCCGAAATTGGAGCTTAAACCACTACCATCTCACTTGCATTATGCTTATTTGGGTAGTTCTGATACATTGCCTGTTATCATTTCTTCTGATTTATCTGAACTGCAGGAGGAAAAATTGCTAAGAGTATTGAGAGAGCACAAGAAAGCCATTGGGTGGACAATGTCAGACATTAAAGGTATTAGTCCTGCGTTTTGCATGCATAAAATCCTAATGGAGGAAGGATACAAACCAAGTATAGAACACCAACGTCGCCTCAATCCTAACATGAAAGAAGTGGTAAGGAAAGAGGTGATCAAATGGCTTGATGCAGGTATTGTATTTCCTATATCTGACAGTAAGTGGGTGAGTCCAGTTCAATGTGTTCCTAAAAAGGGGGGTATAGCTGTGATAGTTAATGATAATAACGATTTAATACCAACAAGAACTATCACAGGGTGGAGAATTTGTATTGATTATAGAAAACTGAATAATGCCACCAGGAAGGACCACTTTCCTCTTCCATTCATGGATCAAATGCTTGATCGATTAGCCGGGCAGGAGTATTACTGCTTCTTGGATGGTTACTCTGGGTATAATCAAATAACTATAGCCCCAGAGGACCAAGAGAAGACCACTTTTACGTGTCCTTATGGCACGTATGCATTCAAAAGAATGCCATTTGGTCTTTGCAATGCACCTGCGACATTTCAAAGGTGTATGATGGCTATTTTCACTGATATGGTCGAGAGATTTGTGGAAGTATTTATGGATGATTTCTCTGTTTTCGGATGCTCTTTTGATAAATGTTTAACTAATCTTGATAAAGTGCTAGCCAGATGTGAAGAGACCAACTTGATCTTGAACTGGGAAAAATGTCATTTCATGGTAAGAGAAGGTATTGTCCTAGGGCACAAAGTGTCCAAGAACGGATTGCAAGTAGACAAGGCAAAAGTGGAAGCAATTGAAAAATTGCCCCCACCCATATCTGTTAAGGGCATACGCAGTTTTCTAGGCCATGCAGGATTTTATCGAAGATTCATTAAAGATTTTTCAAAAATTTCATCTCCTCTTTGCAGGCTCCTTGAGAAAGATACACCATTCCATTTTGATGATGCTTGTCTGAAGGCATTTGAAGAGCTTAAAAGAAAATTGGTCTCTGCACCAATCATTGTTGCTCCAGATTGGGAACGGCCTTTCGAATTAATGTGTGATGCAAGTGACATAGCCATTGGTGCTGTGTTGGGAAAGAGGAAGGAGAAATTTTTTTACTCCATTCATTATGCGAGCAGAACTCTAAATCCCGCTCAAATGAATTACACTATCACAGAGAAAGAATTACTTGCAGTAGTATGGGCATTTGACAAGTTTAGATCCTACCTAGTAGGAACTAAAGTCATAGTCTATACTGATCACTCGGCTATCAAGTATCTATTTGCAAAGAAAGATGCAAAGCCAAGACTAATCCGATGGGTTCTTCTTTTGCAGGAATTTGACCTGGAGATACGTGATAGAAAAGGTACTGAGAATCAAGTGGTTGATCATTTGTCAAGATTGGAAAACAGAAGTCATGTGATTGAAGGAGACTCAATAAAAGAAACGTTCCCTGATGAACATTTGTTGGCCATTACATCTAATGAAACTCCATGGTATGCTGACTTTGTAAATTATATTGCAAGTGGAGTGATGCCATCAGAAATCACAGCGGATCAAAGGAGAAAATTCTTCCATGATGTGAAATCATATATGTGGGATGAACCCTTTCTCTACAAGCAATGTGCTGACCAATTGGTAAGAAAGTGTGTACCTGAAGAAGAAATGAATGCCATTTTGCATGACTGTCATTCTTCTTCCTATGGAGGTCATCATGGTGGAGATAGAACAGCACAAAAGGTTCTCCAATCAGGTTTTTACTGGCCAACCTTATTTAAAGATGCTCATGCGTTTGTTAAAACTTGTGACAGGTGTCAAAGAACAGGTACAATCACAAAGAGAAATGAGATGCCTTTGCAGAATATTTTGGTGGTGGAATTGTTTGATGTATGGGGAATTGACTTCATGGGACCATTTCCAGGTTCTAATGGTCATAGATACATTCTGGTTGCGGTAGACTATGTGTCTAAGTGGGTTGAAGCCATTGCTCTTCCTACGAATGATGCAAAAGTTGTGGTAAGTTTTGTTAAGAAACACATTTTCACACGCTTTGGAACTCCAAGGGTGTTGATAAGTGATGGAGGAACACATTTTTGCAACAAACTGTTTAAAAATGTTTTATCAAAATATGGGATAAAACACAAAGTTGCTACTGCATACCACCCTCAAACAAGTGGTCAAGTTGAAGTATCTAATCGAGAGATAAAGCAGATTCTGGAGAAAACAGTTAATGCAAACAGGAAGGATTGGTCTGCTAAATTAGAAGATGCTTTGTGGGCTTACCGTACTGCATTCAAGACTCCAATTGGTACTTCTCCATACAGGTTAGTTTATGGAAAGGCATGTCATTTGCCTGTTGAACTTGAACACAAAGCTTATTGGGCAATCAAAAAGTTAAATGTGGATATAGGTTTGGCTGGTGAAAAAAGGTTGTTGCAACTCAATGAACTTGATGAGTTTAGATTGAATGCTTATGAAAATGCCAAGTTGTATAAAGAAAGAACCAAGAGATGGCACGATAAGCATATCCAACATCGTGAGTTTGAGTCGGGGCAACAAGTTTTGTTATTCAATTCTAGATTGAAACTTTTTCCAGGAAAGCTAAAATCCCGTTGGTCAGGACCTTTTATGGTGGTAAGTGTAAGTCCTTACGGAGCGATAGAATTGAGGGACAAAAATTCAAATGACACTTTTCTGGTGAATGGACAAAGAGTGAAGCATTATTGGGGTGGTGATGTTAATCGTCACAAGACCTCGGTTGAAATCAATGATGTTTGAGGAATTTTGGAGTCGTGCCGCGACAGTAAATCAGGCGCTCATTGGGAGGCAACCCAATAATAGCGATAATTGTGTGTTAATAATTTTTTTTATTTGTGTTATATTCTTCGTTTTTATTTGTTTGGGTGTAATTTGTGTGTTGATGATTGTAGGACAACAACGAGGAAGGCTAAGGTATTACTTCATTGTTATATAAAAAAAAAAAAAAAAAAATTTTGTTATTTCATTTAGTTCGCCCAGCTGCGCGAAGTCCCTGCGCGAAGTGATCACTTCGCGCACACTTCGCGAACCTTAAACAGAAAGCTCATAGGTTATGCGCGAAGTCATGCGCGAAGTCATCACTTCGCGCACCACTTCGCGCACCTTAAACAGAATACTCAGGTTTTGTGCGCGAAGTCATGCGCGAAGTGACCACTTCGCGCACCACTTCGCGCAGAACAGACGGGGTGTGTATATACTTACATTATTTTTATTTTAACCGACACTCTTCAAAATTTTACCACTTTTTCTCTCAACATACCCTAAATTCTACCTTCTTCTCCAAACCCTAACACCATAACACCATAATTCCTCTATTAATTACTCTAATCTTCTTCAACAAATTGTGAAAGCTCTTCATCCTTACTAAAGATTCATCTTAATCCCATCAAGTAAGAACCCTAAACTTTTAATTTATTGAATTTTTTTTTATGTTGATTTTTTTTTCTATTTCGTTACTCATGGCTTTAATTTGTTAATATAGTTGGTATATATTAGAAATTATAGTATGTATATTGTTTTTGTAGTATTTATGTTGTTTATGATAAATTAGAAGTTCTTGTGAAAAATTAGAATGTTTGAGCAATGTTGATAGAATTTATCATAGTTTTATATACTTTTGGGTTTAAATTTGTGAATAAATGGGATGGGTAGAACATGAATTGGTTATAGTTGAAATTTGGTTGGGAAATCCTTAACCAAAGCATTAACATTAAGGATGAATTAGGCTTGCCCACAATGTGTTTGAGGAAAGTCCTCAAAGAAGTTTGATAGAGCAATTAACTTAATTGCGTGTGTGAATTCTGAGTAACCGCATTGAAACACATTATCCATTCATTTTAGATTAATGTGTTTTTGTATTGTAGGAATTATGGCACCAAAAAGAAGATTAACTTCAGGAGCATCTTCCAGCCGATCACGAGCCAATGTTGCAACTAACTATGATTCAAGAAGGTTTATTTCACCTGAAGCTCAAACCCGGTTCACCAACAAAAGGACAAAGAAACCGGTTCCAGAAAGGGGCATTGATGTTAAAAATCTTCAAGAAAAGTGCCCTAGCATGTACCAAAAGTTGATTGACCGGGGGCTTCAAATCTTTATGAATGAACCGGTGACTGCAAATGAAACAGTAGTTCGCGAATTCTACGCGAATGTACCTGAACATCAAAATAATATTGTGACTGTGCGAAGAAGACAAGTCAATGCTTCAATTGAGGCAATTAGGGCAAGTTACAATTTACCTGATGTTGTGCCAGAGAATGAAGATTTCTATGAGTATGGAAAATGTCCAGATAATGCAAAATGGGAAAGATTCATCTCAAAGATTTGCACCCCGGGAGCTGAGATAGAATGGTTAGAGAGTGGTGACAAAATTCATTCAGCTGCTCTAACTATAGAAGCAAAAACCTGGCTTTATGTGATAAATAACGGGCTCATTCCTTCCAAGAATACAACTGAAGTAAATGGTCCCAGAGCTGCACTGATATGGTGTCTTGTAGAGAATTTGACTTTTGATGTGGCAAAGATCATTCATGATGAAATGTTTATCAGAAGTCCAATTCGTAAGTATGGATTTTTCTTTCCATCACTAGTCACTTTACTTTGCAGGCAAGCCCAGGTACCAGAGGATCCAAATGTAGATATAACTGTAAGGAAGGAATTTAAAATCAAACCCAAGAAAGGTGGAGATGAAGAAGAAAGCTCTGAAGAAGAAGAGAATGATGGAGAGGATCAACCAATGGACACTGACAGAGGAGAACAAGCCCGACCGCCCAATGCACCAGCAGTTGCATTACCAAGGGCAACATCCTCTTCAAGAACTGCTAGCATGCCGAGACAACACACATGGGAGCATGAGATAGGTGAATTGAGACAAACAGTAAACACGTTAAGCACCCGTGTGGAGCAGATAGCAGACCGACAAGTCAAGTCGGAAAAGAAATTTATGGGATGGCTGCGAGCATTGGGGCGAGCTTGTAACGTCAACCCCGACACAGTGTCAGATCAAGAATAGATCGTCGGGGAAGTATTTTTATCTCTGTGTTTATAGCTTATAGTCATGAGGACATGTCTATTCTTAAGTGTGGGGTGTGTTTGTGTTTAGTATATTTTGATGGTGTCAGATATTAGTTAATGTTTTGTTTGTTTTGGAGTTTGGCTTGTTTTGAATTTTATGAATAATAGTTTAGTTAAAAGTGGTTGTCTTTGTTATTAAAAGTTTTATTTTGAAGTTTTTTTTTAAATAAAAAAAAAAAAAAATAATAAATAAATAAATAATTTGGTATCAGATTTCGAGGAATTATATCCTCTTTTTCTTAATTTTGTGATTAATGTGAATAATTCCCCTTGGTTTTTCTTTAGGCCACGGTTCTTTTCCAAGGGTTTCAATTTGAACCAGGGTATAGATAGATTTTTTTAGATTTTATCATTGTTTTTGCTTTTAAGAGCCATAATGTTAATACACTTGAACATACCTAATCCTAGAGTATAATGCCTAGTTTTACTGGATTTTTAACTGAAAGTGATTTTATTGCATATTTACTATTGAAATGAATATTCACAACAGAGCGTCTTGATGAGTTGATCTTAATGAATCTTATGCCATGTGTGGAGAGATTTTTGATGAGTCCATGTAGTGTAATTGTGTCTAGAACTTGCCTAGTATGTAAATTGAAGCGAAATTTCAGGTGACACTCGGTTTTAAAATATGATGTTAGGCTTTCCTTGATCTTTTTGAACTTAATTGCTCAAATCAAATAAAATTTATCCTTAGTTAACCATTTCTAGCCTTGAAACTTTTATTTGGTAACCACATTGCAAGCCTATACCATTTTTGTTCTTTATTGATATTTTGAACCCTTTAACCTCTTAAAGCACTTTAATTGTAAAATGAGCGCTAAAAGAAGTACAAAGGAACTAAGTGTGGGGTGATTTGTGAATGGAACCAATGAAAGTGAGAAAGGTGCAAAACATAAACGGAACCAATGAAAGTGAGAAAGGTGCATTAAGATTTTATAAAAGAAATATATATATATATGTGCATATTGTTTTGATTAATGCCAGTTGAGTATGAATTAAAGCAGTGCATAAAAGAAAAATGGAACACTGCTAGGAATGAATTGATTGATTGATTGATGCAATTGTTATTAAGATTAGAGAATTTGCGCTAAAAATGATTGAGTAATGTATTAAAGTGCTTAGGAGTGCTAGTCACTAATTCCAAAATAAATCTTACCAGCACCTTAACCCACATTACAACCAGAAGAAAAAGTCCTAATTGATTTTTGACCGAACAAGCTTGTATTAGTAGAGATTTACATTAAGGGCAAGCTTATGGTACCATTTGCATGCATGTGACTTCTTTTGTGAGTGTGAGTGAGACTGTCTTGTTGTAAATAATTTGGGAACTCTTTTGTACATATTGATATGTGTAATGTTGATAAAATTGTGAGGGCATATGATTCGTGACAGATAAATAAGTCTTGATCTCTGTATAGAGTACTTCAAAGAAGTGTGAATATTGTATAGCACTTGAAAGTTAGTCCAGAAACTAGAATTTTATATTACTAGGTGAGAGATATAATTCTTGTTCTAAGTGTAAAGCATTAAGGTAAAATAATTTTATTGATGACTCTTTTATAAGTATGGTGTGATTGCTCGAGGACTAGCAATGGACTAAGTGTGGGGTGTTGATAATAGGCGAAAACTAAGTAGTTTAGCCATTAATTATGCATCCATTTAATCATGATCCAATAACATAATTTATGAATTTTATAAGATATAAGCTATTAATTTGTGATTTATACAATGTGCAGAAAAAGGAGCTTATATCTACAATTGAAAATGTTATGGTACAATTTTGGAGCAAAAACAATCCTTCGGACTTGAGTCTTTTCAATCAAGAAACAAGCTTGAATGAGAATTTCTTCCAGGTGCGCGAAGTGGCTACTTCGCGCACAACTTCGCGCGTAAGGAGAGACGAATTGGGCTATATGTGCGCGAAGTGCCCACTTCGCGCACCACTTCGCGCAGGGACTTCGCGCACACTAATCCGGTTAAGATTGATTTTTCTAAGGTGGAAAAGTGAGGGACACATAATTCCACTCAAATCAAAATAATGCAACCTTATATTAGGGAGGAGATCAGATTTTTAGCATTATTGGATTAGAGTGGAAAATTACTATTCATTTTAGAGAGAAGATTTTGAGAGAAAACTTACCAAGAGTGTTCTTGAAGCCAAGGAAGGGAGTGAAGATCAAGTTTTGAAGTGCAACAACTTAAAGAGTTCAAACTTTCATCTTGTATTCTTCTTTGTAGTATTTTAGACATCAATATTATTGATTTTAGTATGAACTTGAGTAGCTAAACTCTCTAGTATTCTAGGGTCATGGATGTTAGTTGATCTTGTTATTTGAAGCTTAGATTGATTTTATTGAAGTTATTGATATGGGTTGTTTATTTGATTTTGATCTTAATTATTTTACTTGCGTAGCTAACAGTGAAATATTATCTACGAACTTTGAATTAAACTTGACAAAGGAAATTCTTGGTTGCATGTAAAATCAAATAGAACAAGTTTTGAATCCCGGGCATCGGGTGAAGGATTTGCAATTAAGATAGATATATACTTAATTGCCTTGTTTGGTTGAAGAATAAGAGTTTGAAATGCATTCTTGTTAATATTAATATCATAGAAATATAGATATTGATTTAACTTGGATAGATTCATAAGAACTCGAAAGATTCTTATGAATATTATTAACCTTATAATCAACAACCCGGATAATTAAATAAATCAATTCTAAGTAGAAAAATAGCATGATTACTAGCAAGTCCATGGCCCTGGAATATATTTGTCCAAATCGTTATAAACATAATTTGTAATTGGTGTAGTAATTTTACTTTGAATTATTGAGAATTTTTAGATATATCTTGTGATAGTCTAGTTTGAGTTGATAACTAAATTAGTCTAAATCAGTCAAAAAGTTAATCAAAATTCCTCGTGGGAACGATACTCTACTCACTACTATATTACTTGTCGATCGCGTACACTTGCGTGAGTGTTTTGGTCGCAACAGTGTTTAACCTCTGTGAAAGTATGAATTCTATGAGAAATTTGAAAAAAAATGATATTAATATTGATATAGTTGACTTCGGTCAACATTTTTGGTAAACGGACCGGACCCGAGATCGGACGGTCCCGGAAGGTCCGTAGGAAAATATGGGACTCGGACATGCGTCCGGAGTCGAATTCTGAGGCCTAGAGCCTAAGTTATGGATTTTTCTGTGAAATTGTTTTTGTTGTAATTATTAAAGGAAAATGAATTAAATGACCTTGGTATCGGGCTCATATTTTGGTTCCGACGCCTGGTACAAGTCTTAAATATTATATATGTGCTTTCTTCAAAGTTTGGTGACATTTAGATATCGTTTGATGTGTTTTGAACCTTGAGTTCCAAATTTGAAAGTTATGAAACTAAAAAGGATAATAATCATGAACTTGAGGCTTGATTTGTTGAAATCGATGTTATATTGGCGATGTGATCGCACGAGCAAGTTTATAACATGTTTTTGATGTTGTGTACATGTTTCGTTTGGAGCCCGGGGGGCTCGGGTAAAGATTTGATAGGCCGTTGGTTCAATTTTGAAATTTTACACAACTGGTTTTTTACCCACCTGGTATCTTCACAAATGCGAAGATTTTCTCGCAATTGCGATAAGTCCCAGATTAGCCTTGGTTCGCAAATGCGAACCAGACTTCGCAAATGCAAAGTTGGCAGGGAAGTGCGGTGGTTCGCAAATGCGAACTTAACCTCGCAAATGCGAGGCCTTCAATGTTTCGCCTGGCTTCGCAAATGCGAAGCATTTGTCGCAAATGCGAAGGCCTCCTGACCCAGCCTTGTTCGTAAATGCGAACATAATGTCGCAAATGCGACGCTGACAGTCCCCAGACCTGTAGTGTTCGCAATTGCGAACAAATGTTCGCAATTGCGATACCCGTAGCTGTGCAATTTTATACTTAAACGAATTTTTCGGTTCATTCTTCATTCTTTCAAAAACCCACACACTACACACGAACCCTCAAGAGCAAATTCACTCCAAAATATTTGTAAGTCACTTTTTACTTAATTCTTTCAATTCCTAACAACATTAAACATGTTTTTCAATAGAAATCAAAGGTTTTCATGGTAGAAATTCTTGTTTTTGGGTAGAACCTAGGGTTTTCATGAATTGGGTAATTGGACCTCGAATTGAGGTTCGATTTTGAAACAAACCATATATTTGAACTCGTGGGGGAATGGGTAACCGGATTTTTGTCTGAACCCCGAGTTCTGACCACGTGGGACCAGGGGCGTTTTGGGAAATTTTGGGATAAAATTTGAGAAAACCATTTTTAAGCATCCAAACTAAGTTATATAGTACTTATTAATGTAATAGAATCAATTGTGATTAGATTCGAGCAAGTTGAAAGCGGAAATTCGGGGTAAAGCTATAATTGAAGGATAATTTGGACTTCAAGGCTAGAGGTAAGTGTTTGTTCTATCCTAACTTGAGGGAATAGGAATTGTGTGCTATGTGCTATGTGATCGAGTGCGGTGTATGGGCTGTGGTGACAAGCATCCCTACACTGGCATCTAGCATGACCGTGAGTTGTTGTTGATGTTTGTTGTGAGATCTTTTAAAGATGAATTGTTGAACCCTTGCCGGGTTGTGGAATTGTATATTGTTTTCCCTTGCTGGGACTTATTGTGAAGTGAAATATTGTTCTCCCTTGCAGGGACCTTGTTGTGATGATTGTTGTGTCCCTTGCCGGGACGGTTCATGATTATTGTTTTCATTCTCTGCCCTTAACTGTGATTGTTATTTGGGTGAGGAAGAGTGATAATGCACGAAGGGTGATGTCGTGCCTTGTTTTACTTTTTTGCATGAAGGTTAATGTTGTGCCTTATTATTGATTTTGCACGAAGGTTAATGCCGTGCCTTATTATTGATTATACAAGAAGGTTAATGCCGTGCCTTGTTATTGATTATGCACGAAGGTTAATGCCGTGCCTTGTTAATGATTGTGCACGAAGGACCATGTCGTGCCTTGTGATATTGATTATGCACGAAGGATAATGTCGTGCCTTGTTATTGTTTAGTTTGGACTATTGGACGGTATCCCGAAAGATTCCCCTACACATTTATTTTTTGGATTGCAAGACGGTATCTCGGGAGGTTCTCTGTTGTTATTTCTGTGTATTGTATTGTTATTCTTCTGTGATCTTCCTTCTTGTTAAATTTTAGTCTTTATTATACTGTGATATTTCGTTTTGTCTTATTTAATATACATATACCAGCAGGTCCCTGACCTAACCTCATCACTACTCGACCAAGGTTAGGCTTGGCATTTACTGGTATTATTATGGTGTACTCATGCTACTCTTTTGCACATATCTTCGTGTGCAGATCAAGGTACCTCATATCAGCCTCGCTTTTAGTTGTATAGTTGTTGCTGCTCCAGAGACCTCAAGGTACATATGTCCGCGTCTGCAGACCTCGGAGTCCCCATCCATCTGTTTTGTGTCTATTCTTCCTTTATTTATTAGTTACTGATGTATAAGGAAGTTTGACAAATTCTTAGAACCTTGTGACTTATGGTGTTTTGGATTTTGGGAGACTTTGTGTTTATTAAGAGTTGGTTATTATATATGCCGAGCGACATATCTATTGTTTAATTGAATATCTTCTATAGTTAGTTATCGAATTTATGCTTTAAATTTCATTATTTTTCAAATAATAGGCTTACCTAGTCGTAGAGACTAGGTGCCGTCTCAACATCTTACGGAGAGAGATTTGGGTCATGACATCAATATTGTTAGCATCAATGGGTGGGGGTCTCATACTAGATTGTCGTTGGTTGTAGATCGGACTGTCATAATCTCCCAATGATCTGACAGTTCTGGGGGCCGTATTTTCAAACTCATCCTCAACGAATGGCGATTTAGACTGAATGTTTGACCCCATCCCCATCGACAATCTCATCAGCAGCTCTAAGGGCTACCTCAGCTGCTACTCGGGTAACTTGTTCTCTTTGTTGTGCTGCTTCACTTGAAGCTAAATCCACCCCCTCATCTTCGTAGTGCACCATCTTTTCTTGAGTCGAATTGTGACCCAAGAAGGATCAATTTGATTCTTTCTGCTCTCTCAACTACCATAGATGCTTGTCCAATTCTGAGTTGAATGACACCAATTCCTTGGAAAAGGATTGGTCATACACAAGAGAAATCAAACATGTATCCTGCATACAATTAAAAAAATGTGAATACACTAAAGTAAAAGTTGGTTCCTAAATTAGAACTAAAAAATATTTTAAACACTATTGATCGCCAATCCTCGGCAATGACACCAAAATTTGACGAGCACAAAACAGAACATAAAATTAATGCTCGCCGGCCAAAGATAGTATAAATTAATTATCGTCTCCAGAATTATTGGATTTAAATAGTGTTTGAATAATCTCCAGTTGATTATTATCCAGAAAAATTAATACTTGATTTCATGACTATTACTACGATTAACTACTAAATTTAAGGAAATATCAATTGATCACAAAAGATAACAAATGAACAAGATATCAATGGGGGAAATAAGGTTAATTGACTAGACAGATGCAAGATAACTGATTCGAGATCCAGTTCTTGAGTTAAGTCACTCTATAATATGGTTGATTCTCACTAATTCTACCGACAATCAGATTACACTTGAAGTTAATATTCCTATTTTGATTTAACTTTAATTTGAGTAATTAATCCAATTTAAGCAGGCTAAATAATTGCAATAATAACATGATGTTTATGATCTAAAGGGTAACTTCTCACGAATATTTCCTATTTTCTAGTTCGGCTAACAATTCAAGAGGATCTTTCAATTACTTATTCGAATAACAAATTTAAACTAGATCATAAGATGTGAAAAAATTCAATATCAAACTCCTCTTTCGATTAAGCAAAATACTAAATAACCTTACAATATAGATTGAAGAACTATCAATTAATTCTAATACTTATCAAGAATCGAATCTCTAATCAAATTATTAAAACACCATATCTGTCAAAAACTAATGGAAATTACCCCATAGCAATGGAGTAAGATGTCTCAAATAAGTTTAAGAACAAAGGAAATGTCAATTCTAATGATTCGATACAAACTTTCGCATTGCACCGATTTCAGGTTGAATTCTTGAGTCTTCTTTCCTTGGTTGGTTCTCCTTTCTTTCCCAAGTCAAAAATGCCTTCAAAATTGTGATTTTGGTGTATTTATGTCGTCTCAAAATAATCCCGAACAAAACTACCCTTTCCTAGCCGAAATAGTAAATTAATCTGACATTTTTGTACTTCCGCATCGCGCCCCCTGCCACCGCATGTAGCGCGCTTGTGGGGAAATCCATAGAGCTTGGCAAAATCTTGTTAGACCAACTTTTGCACTGTGCCTTTTCCCAAGAGTAAATTCGTTTGTTCATTTTTTTGACATTGGGACTTGGTCCTCGACCCCCGAACATGATCCCGGTTTAATTGCTTGGGCTTCTACTGAGACTTCAAAGCTCCTACTTGTTCGATTCAGCTTCAAATTACCTTAATAGCTCGGAATTACTTCCTGCAAGACATAAAATATATATACGTGTAATTCACTATCATTTAAGCTTAAACACACATGAAATGCAGTCATTAGAGTGCAAACTACGACTAAAATGTGGGTTTCTAGCCTACAATCATCGTACAAAATAAGGTAAGGACCCTTATATTAGGATACAAAGATATAATAGTTCCCCTTCACTTAATACCTATCTGTTACTAATATTAACTACATTAATTGCCCGTTACTGAAATTACTCGTACCGATTATAGTAATAATAGGTGATCACGCATAATCAAAGGTAATATTTATTCTCTTTTCATATTCGTAATTGTTCATGAATCTTCCTCTTTTATAGCCTTCATGCGTCTCGTGTCTATTTCTTCTTTCCCAGTTGTCAGAAACGATACGTTTTTCTGTGAATCCCGTGTGTACTTTAACCGTGACTCGTCATTTTTCTTTATTAACCCGATGCCAATGCCACCTGTTACCATATCGTTAGTGCATGTGTTATGCATTCCACCAATGCATTATCCTCTCCTCAAAATTGGATTGATTGTTTATACTAGGGGTGTACGTAGGTTGGATTAGTTTGGAATGTATAATTACCAAACCAAACTAATTGTGTCAGGTTATTAAATCTGAAGACCAAATCAAACCAATAAAACTCGGGTCTTTCAATCTCGGTTTTCAAGTTATTCAGGGTTTTACGACTTTTTTTCCGGTAAAATCTTTGTAGAACAAAATATATAACTTAAGCTCAAAATATTTCTTTAATCCTTGTAAGATACAACTATATACAATATTTTTCACGAATATAATATAAAATATGAGATGTGTCATGGCATTATCCTATAATATTCAACAATAAAGACAATAAAAATATGTAATATAATTATTGCTAATTAAAAAACCATAATAAAAATAAACATAATCTAAAAGTACAAGTCATGCTAAAATAAGTAGACTAATAAGGGAGTATTAGTTACATGCCTAAACGCTAAAGAAAAAGTAAAATACATTATGCATTTTTATCTAAATTATTGCAAACAAAAAATAGATATTCAATACATTGGCGTTCATAGTATTGAGTTGAATATCTTTTGTTAGTATTTATTTGATTTTGGTTTGGGCTTTTGTTGGTATTATTTAAGTTACTAATGTTAGTGGCGGTAAAACTTATTGAAACATTCATAATTTCTAAGTCCAACCTTAAAGTAATACCTTAAAAGATAAAATTATGAAAAAATTAAAAACTATTTATAAATTACGTCACAATAGGTATATTTACATATTAAATATATCTAAAATTTCTATATATGTAATGTCGGGTTGGTCTAGTTTCGGTTTGCCTTTCTTTAGTTAAAACTAAACCAAATCAATTATGGTAGAGCTTTTTTTTTAACACCAAACCAAATCAAACCAAATCGTAATCGAATTTTTTTTTCTCTGTTTGGCTCGGATTATCGAGTTTGTGCGATTTACTTTGTACACCCTAGTTTATACTCGTGCTGATTGTGTGAAACTCATTTACAAAGTGAATTAGAATATCAAGATCAGAAACTAAGCTGGTCTCATACTTTTGATACAATTTACTTAAAAATATTCCCAAAGTTTACTTTAAAGTCTCACCTCTAATTCATATAAAGCAAGAAAGAATCAGTTGCTCTCCTTAAATTGTACCGTTCTATCGCTTTCTCAGATAGATCTAATTTTGTATGCTACAGAGCTTAGGTTCACGTCCAAATTCGAGGTTACGAATCTGCCAAATCCATTTGCTTCTGTTTACCATGTTTGATTTTAAAATGACTTCTGAAACCAAACAAAACAAATACTATAACTTTCAAGTATGGTTGCCCTTATGCCAATTGGTTTTGGGATTAATTTCGGATGTAAGAGACCAACCCAAAAGGCTGATTTGACTTTCATAATTATAATTTCAGCCCTAGATCTCTACATTTCTAAATCGGAAAAACTCTTTTGACTTAATAGCTCATCCTTTTATTGAAACTAGACTAGTAGCCCGTTTGGCCAAGATGTAAAAATCAGCATATTTTGAGAATTTTTTTTTTTTTCAAAAGTGCTTTTCTCAAAAGTACTTTTGGTGAGAAACAGTTTGTGTTTGGCTAATTAGTTTGAAAAGCACTTTTGAGCAGCAATTAGTGTTTGACCAAGCTTTAAAAAAT
This sequence comes from Nicotiana noctiflora, assembly GCA_032618575.1. Classification (NCBI taxonomy): domain Eukaryota; kingdom Viridiplantae; phylum Streptophyta; class Magnoliopsida; order Solanales; family Solanaceae; genus Nicotiana; species Nicotiana noctiflora. The sequence continues at coordinate 57,819 of JASVEL010010154.1, forward strand.
TACTTCTAAGTGTATTTTTCTCAAAAGTGCTTCTTAAAAAAGTGATTTTGAAGAGAAGCTACTTTTTACTGCTTCTCCAAAACTGTTTCTGTTTCTCCTCAAAAACACCTTTTTTCCTTCCAAAAGTTTGACCAAACACCTCAATTTTTAACCAAAATACTTTTGACCCAAAAAAACGCTTTTGGCCAAAAAGAAGCTCGGCCAAACAAGCTATAGAGATTCAATAGAAGAACATGACCATAAAATGTAAAGAAGTCATCGGCCCACTGCATTCTTCACAATTGCAGTTGGTCTTGGATCATTCAATCATAAGCTTTTGAAGCCTATAAGTAGATAATGCTACTTGTAAGATATGGCCTAAATTTGTTCATGGCTAATTTTGAAGTCAAAATATTCAATCTTAGAGCTAAAGTATTCCATCTTGGAGCCAAAGAATTCTAGCTTGGAGTCGAAGAATAAAAGTATTTTCTTTTATTCTTTTTTCTTTACTTGGGACCAAAAACTTTTCCCTATAAATATAGACCATCTTACTTCATCTGAATTATCCCATATTTTGATTAATCAATTTTTATTATATATCAAAATAAGGTTAGAGAAAAATAGTACAAAAACTCTCCATCTCTCCATTTGCTTCATCAGTTCATCTTTCTTTCTCTTGTTAATAGCTTTGCCTACTGATCGTCTTCTTCTTCAATCTATATTTCATAGTCTTCCATCCTCAGGTACTGTGTTGCCCTATAAATCCAGCACCAGATATACATCCTGTCAATCTAAATTTCTGAAATGTTACATTAGAAGTCTATATGTCGGAGAAGCAATAGTCGAATGGAAATTTTCTTTACATTATTTTGAAAGTTTAGATGGAAAAATATAATTCTATGATTTGATTTGAATGGCTTTATTTCCAAATGGGGTTTGGGCATTTTAGAAGTATAAGAGATCTGGGGTTTAGATTTTGCTTCATTGTTTGGGAAGAAGTTGTGTTATAGTGTTCTTGGGTGGCTTATTTCTGCTCTGGGATCTCATTGAAATAGGTAAAGACTTAATCTTTGTGATTTTTTTTTGTGTTTCTATGAGTAAAGATTGAATTTTTTTGTGTTTCTGTGATTAAAGATTGAATTTTTATATATTATTGGTTAATTGATTGCTAAATGCTAATTAAGAAGTAAACTTTATCCTATATTACTTCAATCTAATTATCATTTATTCTCGCTTCTAAATTTTTCACAGGTCTACATCACTAAGAAAATAAAATTAATAAAATGTCAAGATGAAGAATAGGACTGAAATTTCGAAACCTTTAGGTCTCATTTTTGTTTTATGTATAATATGTTTTCCAATTTGTGTTTTGGTTTTTCGTCCGGAACTAAAGCCAATATGCTTATGCTCTCTCACAGATTTTATTGATAGAACTTTGTCTTCACTAAAAACTTAATCTTGAGTAGCGCTTTTAGTTTGTCTTCACCAAAAACTTAATCTTGAGCGGCGCTCTTACTTGGCTTAACGATCAAAGTTTTGGGTCTTGGTTTGACTCCCTGCTCTAGATACAACTTTTTTTTTTATTAGGAGCAAACTAATTTTTATTACTCCTTTGCATCTTATTGATGGCATAATATAACATATTTCTTCATTAAAAAAATATAATCTTAAGTACACTTCATTAAGGATTGTTTTGTTTTTAATGATGTGCACAGGGATCTTCACTTTCACAAGGACGAGTTAATTCCAATAAGAGATCAAAAGAAGTATTCGTCTTATGATGAGCTTGGTTGAATATGAATGAGTCAGTATTGGTTACATATGTTTGAAAATCCACGTAATTGATCGACAGACCTGCTAAACTTCTTATTCTTAAAGAAATGGGTGTTATTTATATTTCATTCTTTTATCACTTTCTCTGTAAGTTAAAGTGCTAAGATCATTACATGATTTGCTATTTTAGTTCTATCATGGTGTGGTTCCTTATGTTGAGTTCCCTGTTACATATGATATTTATAATATGAAGTATTGAAATTTTGAGTTCAAAAGGGTCTTTAAATCCATGAAGATACAAAATTCTATATGGAATATGTGGTGTTTTTATTATGTAGGTGTATTAACATTTAATAGATATCATAAATTAGTATGTCTCTAGATGATTGAATGTGAGTCATTTTTGAATATCAAAGCTTGGAATGATATATTAAAAGTCTAAATAAATAAAATCCTATTAAATACAAATAGTAAATAATTAGCTCGAAGCATGTTATCGGTAAAGGTTTCAGTTCTTACACGCCATCCTACTTTTCCTCTCTGTTATGAAGAAAGCATTTTTAGCCAAATTCTGTTTTGAAAATTAGTTTTAGTGACATCTTTGGCGAATTATAATAATCAAGAGTATCTTCTATTAAAAAAAATATAAACAAAATAAGCAAGAGTGTCATATGGGCTTATGCTTCATACCAGTTAGAATTGTTATTTTGTTTGTCTATATGTATACTACTTCAAGGTAAGAAAAGAGATTTCTCTCACTACTTTATTGTAGTTTGTATTTTGTTTCTCTTTTGGATACTATACATGAAAGGAAAAAATCTCTTTTGGACACACTATATACAAAATGGAAAAATTAAGAGGATCTTGCAGTAGATTTCTATTACTTGTTATAATCCTCCATTCCTATGTCTACATCGAATACATATCAGACTGGGGGTTGGGGGGGATGTGTAAACCCTGTTAAATAAATAAAGCTCACTTCTTCAAGCGTTTGGTTATGTAAATATTTTTGTTTGCAAAATGTGGACAAAAACTTTATGACAAATCTATTTTCTCTTCTTATTAGATTGATTTGACATTAGTGTCGCACGCGTTTGACGAAAAAAGCATCTAGAAATATCTCAAAGCTCAACATGATACTTCATTGTTGTATTCATCAGCTTGTTGTATTTTTTTATTGCTGGTAGTGAAAGCATATCTACTATTGTGATTTATTAATTGGTGTAGTGGAAAAACACTGGATAGCTTAAAACTATACCTTGATTTCTGAGTTTAAGAACTTGAGAAAGCAATAAAGAGAGACTATTTTATACTTTTTTTTTTCTTATATTTCATTTTTCTTCTTCTTTGGTATTAAACTTTTCACTACATTCATTCAGAGTTGAGGAGCAAGGGTCATGGTACGCTAGAACCATTCTAAAACAAAGGACACATTCATTCTAATCTTTGGAACACCAGATGAAATACAGATAACTCAGCATCATTCAGGCATTCATGCTTTCGTTCTTTTATATCTTCTTTAGGTAAGTTAAAGATTATCGATTTCATCAAATAAATTTTTTGTTTCGTTTTTTTCCTATTTTGATTTTATCATTGCATGGTTCCTTTTTTTTTAGAAATGTCTGTCTATGATATTCGTAGTATGAAATGGGAAATTTTGAGTCTTTCTTCTAATATATAGAAAGAAATTGTAGATGAAATATTGTGGTATTTATTATTATGGGGCCGTATTAACAAAGTTGGATGTCTTATTTTACAATTTTTTTCCTTTCTGGTTTTGAAAGTATTGTGTATACTGAGAGAAGAACAGATGTAGCAAGATATTTTTTAAGCGCATAATAATGTTCCTATATAAAGAAATTGTTCCGTTGCATAATTTTTGTCTCATTTTACTTTCTTGTTATTTTTGTATAAGATTTCTAGACACATCCTGGTCAGATGATTCTATGTCAATTTCAAAGTCAATTCAAGAAAGAGTTGGCAGGCTAATGTCAATCGACAAACATTCGATCTAATAGAACTGGAGGAGGTGTCATAAAAAGTCCGGCATTCAAAATACGAATGGATATGTGTAAAATAGATATTGTAAGTAAGAATCTGAATGCAATATTCTTTACTCAAGTATTACTCAAGTCTTATAGCTTGTGGACAAAAACTTTGGTATAATTGCCAATGATGTTGTTAAGTTTCGTTGCAGCAGCATTTATGTAATGACCATATTTTACATGCTGTTAAGTTTCGTTGTAGCAGCATGTATGTAATGACCATATTTTACATGTGTTGTTGCCAAGAAAATAGGAGCAATCATTCATATAAATGTTGCTTGTTTATTATGACTTACATTAAGCTTGCATATACATATTGTTACTATCATAACTATTATAGTTGACTGTCTTAAGTTATTGGGCCCGTGCTGGGGACCAAAAACTTTTCCCTATAAATATAGACCATCTTACTTCATCTGAATTATCCCATATTTTGATTAGAAACTCATTTTGAGTATTTTTGTAATAGAGAGTTTTATTATATTCCATAGAGTTAGTGTTGGGAAATACTTTGAGTGAACCTCTTCTTTGTGAGTGACTGTAGCGAAGTTGTTCTTTAGGGATATATTTTGGGATAATTAGAGTTTCATCTCTAATTTTGTACGCTCTTTTGTGTGCCGATTGTTATAGAGAAATTGCTCCTCTCCGCTTGTGGACGTAGGTTACCTTGACCGAACCACGTTAAATTTGTGTCTCCTTTATATATTTTAATTGCCGTTATTATCACCTCGCATTGTAGTTATTATTGTCATTATAACGTTGTTTGGCAAATTTCACACTACCCGGATTCCCAATTCTAACACTATTCGATAGAGAGTTGTTTAACTTAATGGGAATCGCATCTACTCGCGTGTATGTTTTTTTTTTTTCTCTTTTGCCACACAATTAACAAATAAAAAAAAGGGTCAGATATGTTATGTTCTTTTCTATTCTAGGAACAACCTGTCATTTGGCTTATTATTTTCATATAGCATTCAAATCGAATGATTTTATGAAACTAGTAGACTTATCCGAGCTTCGTGCTGAGTTTAAAAAATGTCAATAAAATTTTTAAAAAAGATTTATCGAGTTAATAACAAATGTAGATATTATCCATTTTTTATGAGAAAGAAAATCGCCAATAAATAAAATATGTTTGGTTTAATTCATAAATTTAGTTTATCTATAGTAAATAATCAAAATGATGTATCGTTAATTGTATAAATGAATATTACTTAAGTTCTATCTAATTAAGAAATTTCAAGAAAAATAAAATCTCAAATAAAAATAAAATTAGCATAGATTCTTAAAGCTACCATTTACACAAATAAAATAAATTAAATTATTGTTAGTTGTATATTGAGAAGCTGAAAATTACTATAAGAAAAAATATGTACTTTTTGACAAAAGATCCTTAGGAAGACCTTCTCGTCTTAGTTTGCAACATATGTTAAAACTTTTATTCCATTAATTTATTGTATTATTCTAGTAGTTAAAGCATGATTTTATGTGATACATTTAATTGAGTAACTGCAATATTAAATTAGAGATAATTTTACACTTTAAAAAATAAAATTCACCATGAATTTTCATTTAAATGGATTTCAAATGGGACGACTCAAAGGGGTCATCATCAGATTTCTTTCTTTTTTCGCGCTTCTGAGGCCTTAAAAACCTCACTTGTAGTTGTCTCGATTTGTCTGACAGTCCGGACGCGTAGCCGGAAAGCTTTTATGTTGAAATATGTGAATTCTTTGAAACATTTGAAGATTGTTGATATTAATATGATTAAAGTTGACTTTGCTCAATATTTTTGGTAAACGGACCCGGACCCAAGATTGGACGATCGCGGAAGGTCCGTAGAAAAATATTGGGATTCGGGCATGTGCCCGGAGTCGAATTCCAAGGTCTAGAGCCCGATGAAAGAATTTTTCTGTGAAATTGTTTTTCTAAAATTGTTAAGGAAAATAAAAAACAAATTACTAAAAGACTATGGTATCGGGCTCGTATTTTGGTTCTGACACCTGGTATAGGTCTTAAATATATTGGTTAAGCGCTTTTTGTGAAGTTTGGTCGAAATCGGACGTCGTTTGACGTGTTTCGGACCTAATTATCTAAAGTTAGAAGTTTATGAAGTTTGAAATGCAAATGGTGATTTTGATGCTTAATTCAATGATTCTGATATTACTTTCGGCGATTTGATCGCTCGAATAAGTTCGTAGGATGTTATTGAGTTAGTGTATGTGATTGGTTAGGATCCCCGAGGGCTCGGGAGTGAATTGGAGGTGGTTCGGGATGATATTACTCTTAGAATGGTAGCGGATTTTTCTGCAATTTTTGCCCAGGGAATTCCTTCTTAGTGTTCGCGACATTAGGCTCGCGTTCGCGTACCTTTCCCTAATTACTTCTCCACGTTTGCGATTGAGTCCTCACGTTCGTGAAGCTTCAGGCCGTCCTTCATCGCGTTCGGGTGTTACCAACACGTAGGCACCATCACGACTGCGATGGTGGGACATCCGGGTTGTGACAAAAAATCTCTCAAAATAACCCACTTAATAAGATAAGAATCAAAACTAATTGTGTGTAAATCCTAACATTAGAATAATGAATATTGTTTGTAACTTGATTATGAACTTCACTAAGTTTTCAATCATCGATAGTATATCACGAAAAAAAAAACAGTATTTCATAAAGTTAATAACTCTTGTCTAGTAATTTTTAAATTACCGAAAGCTTGCCCCATTCACATTGTTAAATTTTTGATTGGTAATAACCTATTATTACATGTGATTTCCTATTTAATTAGATTACATTGTATGTTGACTTAAAGTTATTAACAAATTATCAATGTCATGGAATATAATACGCCACAATATTTCTATATACAGCTACAAAATAATTTGAAATAGTTTATCTTAAATATATCATAATTTTGTGCGACTTAAAAGAACTTCTTCAAAGGTTAAAAAAATTAAAATTAGTTGATCTCAAATATATAAATATAATGTTCTCTTTTTAACATACTATTCAAGAAATAGTATTACATGAAATGGAAGGAGTAAGCATATATGACCTATATTTGTTAGTATTTATTAACTCTAAGGGGTCATAGATTAATGCCTAATTCAAAAATGTTCATTGAAAAAGAAAATAGAGGCAAAAGCGTTATGGACAAATAGAAAATATATTTATAAAATAAATCTATATATAATATGAAAAGGAAAACACATTAGAATTTCACTTCGACATCGGAGAAAATCACGACTCAAGGTTATTGTAATTATAGAGTACAAATATATACAACAAAAAACAGATATCAAAACTCTATGTATATATTATTTGAAAAATATCATTACTTCAACTTATACAACATCAACCTAAATATGACAAAATCAAAGACCAGTAATGAGAATTGTGAAATACGCTTTACTTCGATTTTTACCTCATTATTTAACACTTCTTCTTAAACATTCTTCTTAAGATTCACACATGCATAGAATATCTTCGTGCATTTACCTTAAACAAAAAATAAAGTATAATAATTATATGATATTTTAGTATAATTTTTCTTTTCCACTACAACCTTTGATATAGAGATAGCTCAAACCATTATAAGCAAAATATAAAGTTAGTGTCAATTATATTTTTATAACACATAGAAGTCCTATATAGGTACATATGTAGAAACATATAATAATTAGTCATAAAATTATACATTAAATACTTAGAGGTTATGAATATTAAATGCATGAGAGTCATCGAGATAATTGAAACATATTATATAAAATCACAATGATTCGAACTCGTTGTATTATGATTTGAGTTGTGACGTCTCGGTTACTCGATTATCTTCTTGAAGATGAATCTTACTGAATTTTGTCGTCAAATTAGTAGGCATTGGAGCCACTTGGACGTTAGGCAGTTAGGCCTTCAATGAGATGAGCCTACTCAATATACATACACTGTTGAGATCTACTCAGAGTAAATGAGTCCATTAGATATTACACATAAACGATGTTGACAACGTACCTGTTAGTTTATCAATAACACCACAAACTTTGACAGTTCACGCTTAGCTTTTCCATCGTGTGCTATCCTCTTTACAATAATCGCATAAAATGTGATTTGGGGAGGGAAATGTATACACAGGCGTTACATCTATCCAAAAGAACATAGAATCTGTTTCCAATCGACTCTGATACGGGGTGTGCTATCGTCATTATTTCCTCAGTTGTCTCAACTGATGATCTTTCTTTTCATTTTCTCTCTACTTCTTTCTATTCTATACCAATTCTTGGCCTACGTGGAATAGGAAGTTAGTAGTAAAGGAAAATGGAAGGAAAAGATCGAATTAGAATGGATCCTCGCACTATTGTTGAGATGCAAATTTACAATTTATAGCATGTTGTTTTTTTTACATATCACTATTGTTGAGAGGCAAATCAACATTTAAATTTAATGAAAGTGGCCTTTAAAGTTTTTTAAATATTGAAATTATTTACTTTTAAAATTACGGGTCGAATGAATCCGTAACCTAAGAGCTGCATCCGCCACTGCTTACATGTGATTTTTACCGCAACAGTCAAAGCAAAATATGTATGGTTATTTAAGCAGTTTCACGCCATAGTGGTAACCTAGCTAAACTTTGTCTAATGTCAACATAACGGGACGAAATGACAAAGAAACCAAGAAAATCAAAATACATCATGTAACTATATAGCTTAATAATACATATCAAAACTTGTGAGATGGTTGTTTAACCCAAAAGATATTACTAACCTTTTTAAATAAATTAATCAAAGAAAATAATGGGGTAAATCTTAGGCAAGCATAATAATCTCTAGAATAAAAAGAGTATAAGATAAACACTACGGATAATATTTCCTGATCTTATGAGGATCAATGATTGAACGTTAGAAATTCTAGTAGTTTCTTGTAATAAAGTATTACAATCAATGTTCTATCTTAGATAAATATTAAAAAAAGAGAAGCCCCCATTACAAGGTTTTTCTCCCACTATATATAAGGACAAACCTTTTCTAGATCCTAAAGAAAACGTACTACGAGAAATATTCGAAGGAATATTCCTAACTCCCCCTATCGAACCTACGTTGAGCTGCGAGGATCTCACCGTTGGTCGTGCTCTTTAGTGGTCGTGGTTGTCCAAATTTGGACCCATACAGATAGTCCCTCCGCTTGTTGAGGTCACAACTCGATGCGTCCTTGATAAGCGGACACTGTTCACCCTTCATGGAGAAATTTGATTTCGAGGAGCGTCACGACCTGGCCAATAGTGGGGGATCAACGTGCTTAACAAGACATTGGTGTTGCGTCTTATCAGAAGATGACGTCATCTGCCTTTTCGTCATCATTATGCGTGTTTTCAAAATGGGGGCTGGCAGCTTGTTGCTTCAGTTTTGGTACCAACCTGTAGTCTTTCGCCTTGATTCTGGTGATACTCTACAACTTTTCGCTTTGATTCCGCTGCTACCCAATCCTATAAATAGGTGGAGGGTATATTTTTTCAAAAACTCTTAGCCATTTCACTTCCAATTATTCTTTCTCATCTTTGCTGCATTCGTTCTCACGGTTTTATGCTTCTTCTTCATTCATTCTCCACCCACAACTTTCTCTGCTATTCTATCATCTTTCCCGTTAAAGCAATGCCTAGAACACATCAATCCCATGAAGGGGTCTCCGAGGCGGACCCGCTGTCTGTGGCATTCCCCTCCGGTGGTGAGGACACTATGGTGGAAGAGGGGGGCAACTTTCCTACCGTAGAGGAGTTGCTGCCGAGGTACCCCACCTCTCGGAGTAACTTCCTCAAAGATCCCGCCCCCACTCCTACCCCGATGTTCTCCAAAACGGACCAAGCTCAAATAGATGATCTCCGTACAAAATATAGTATCCCCGCCCATGTCTATATGGTTTCAGTGGGGATGGACTTTGTGGATGGTATTGTGCTTTTTATGAGTACCCTTTCGTGATCGATTATTCTTTCCCCCTCCCTCAGTTGGCGAAAGAGTTTTGTAGATTCTATCAAGCCTACCCGACGCAACTCTCACCGTACACACTTAAGATACTTATACTACTAACAATGTATGCAGATTTGGCGGGATGTGAGGTGATTGTCCATCATCTCTTGCAACTGTTCTCACCCGGCTTTCATAGGGGTACGATTGTGCATTTGAGACATCGTGGAACAAAGGTCTGGTAGTCGGAACCGACGATCGGGTGAGTTAAGTTCTGGCACAAGTATTTCTTCATCAGAACAACCCATATCGTGTTTGACCCTGCTAGGTTCTCGGAGCGGTGGAATGATAAACGTGGGTGTCGCGACTTTCTTTATTTTCCTCCCATTTCTTTTATTTCTTCTTTATTCCCTTTAGTGTTTTTACCTCTTATTTGAAGCTTTGGGATGCCCACCTCGCCCTATTGTAGGCATAGGGGATTGGGTAGCTCGTCTGCTATCCAATTTAGTGGAGACTCGAGACTGGCCTACATTTGTAAAGACCTTCAGGCCGAGAGTCTCGTCTGGTAAGTGATTCCCCTTATGTCACTCATTAGTTGTGTGTCGTTGTATGTTATTATGACTTTTTTCTTATTAATGAAAGGTCGAGGAGCTTCTAGGAGTAGGGCTCCAGTCCCTCCATTTCGACAGGTCGTTGCTGCTGCAGTGATGCAGTTTATAATGGCTGAGTCCGTTGGGAGGTTCGGACTCAAACGATACAGACAAGAGATCCTTCTTGCGAGATGTTTGTGAGGGAAGAGACCTCTTGTGTGCCAGTCCATATCCCTACAGACGAATCCTCTAATGGGGATGAGTCATTGCTGAGAAAAAGGAGGAGAGTAGAGCTCGGGAAATAGGTGGTCGTGGACACTGGTAGGAGTAAGATGTGTGCTCCCGTTCCCTCATTTATGGCCGATGCTATTGCGGTGTAGAGGTCTCTTCAAACGGAAGGGGTGTGCCCAGGAGGTGGTTCCATGCGTTTTGCCGAGGGTGGTGTATCTTCTAACATCGGAGGTGGCCTTCGAGTCAATGGCGATGACTCGAGATCGGATGTTGATCCGGCAGATGTTCGTGAATTTTTAGAGCGCCATACTCATGTGGAGGTTAGGATGGAGGGCTTTGATTAGCATATTATTATCCCTGGGGACTATAACATAGTATCAAACTGTGATAGGTGGCGTCTGTCTTAGACCCTTTATATACCTCCCCCGAGAGCAAGTCTCTTAGAACGATGAACAACACCGAACTATCTCAGAACATTGCTGGCATGGCATTGCGGGTAGATATCTTTCTCTTCCATTTAATCGTTGGGTTCGTGCTGCTACTTTTTGGTCTATCTTTTGTTTTGACTTTTTCTTGTTGTGCTAGACCCTTATCATGGAGATCCAATGCGAGCGCCGGGAAAGGAAGAGGACGGCGTCTATGAGAAGATGTTCTCCAAATATCAGGAGTATCACACCAAGCATCGTGCGATGGCCGACATCTACCATCGGGACCCCAAGTTCCAACTATTTTGTGAAGGGCTTAAACAAATTGAGGACAAACTAGCACGCAAGGTTGAGGAGCTGCGAGAGCGAGACAAAGATCTCATTGATGGCCTTGGCAATTGGGATGTTACTTTCGGTCTGGCCTCGAAGTAGGATCCCATCGTGGTTCGAGTGAAGTTGAACTCATTTTTTGTCGATGGCCTTAGCCACGGGATGTTACTTTCGATCTGGCATCGAAGTAGGATCCCGTCATAGTTCGAGTGAAGTCAAACTCATTTTTCGTTGATGGCCTTAGCCATTAGGATGTTACTTTTGTATATTTGAGATTTTATTAAGAGTTGAACTCATGATTTTGTCTATGGACTTAGCCATTGCAATTTTCATTCGTATATTGGAGATTTTGGTTACATTTCCGTAGAAAGTACATGTCGACTTTGCGATTACTGTGAATACAATGGCTATCTATGCCTAGTGTCTTCATTACTTGGCCCCAAAGAACACGGCAACAGGCGGGGTAATGAAAAATACTTAAAACCTCGTGACATCCTCCTTGTCGCCTCATTAAAATTCTCACTAAGAAAACCCGATTGGGATAAAACCCGGATGAGGGAAAAAGAGTATGACTTAGGTGGCACCTCCTTTTAGAAGTGAAAGTATTTGAGATGGGCGACATTCCAATTGTTTTGAAGTAGTTTTCCCTCCATTGACTCTAACTGGAATGCTCCCATATTTGTTGCGGCCATTATTTTGTATGGCCCATCCCAATTTGTTCCTAGTTTTCCTTCATTGGGGTATTTCGTTGCCTGGTTTTAGCTTTGAGGACGTAGTCTCCGACCTTGAGCGGTCATATTTTAACATTTTTGTTATAGTACCTTTCCGCTTGTTGCTTTTGGGACACCATTCTTACATGAGCCATATCGCTTCGCTCTTCGACAGCATCCTGGCCTTGTAACCTGGTTTCATCATTACTTGGTCCGCTCTTGTTAGAGTATCATAGGCTGAGCTCTTCGACTTCGACGAGTATGACCGCGTCAGTCCCGTAGACTAATGAATATGGCCTCTCACTTGTGCTAGTTTTTGGAATGATGCGATATGTCCATAGCACTACCGGTAGTAGTTTGGGTTATATCCTTTTGGCAACCACGAGCTTCTTTTTTAGTATATTCAAAATTATTTTGTTGGATAATTCGGCCTGGCCATTATTACTGGGATAGTAGGGTGTAGAGAGTATTCGTTTGATGTGCCATTTTATCAAAAAACTCGGTTGTTTTCTTTACAATGAACTGGGGTCTATTGTTGCAGCTAATTTCTTTGGGAATGCCAAAACGGCATATTATATTTTTCCATATGAACGCCATAACTTCTTGCACACGTATTTAAGTGTATGCACCTACTACCAACCGTTTAGAAAAACAGTCAGTTAAAACTAAAAGAAAACATACTTTACCTTGTCATGATGGGAGGGGTCCGACAATATCCATCCCCCACTTTATGAATGGCTATGGCGAAGTGATGGAATGTAAGAGTTCTCCTGCTTGGTGTATCATCGGGGCATATTTTGTTACATTATTACACTTTATAACGTAATTTGCGACCTCTTTTTGCATGAAGGGCTAGTATAACCCTGCGCGGATAAGGCATCGGACTAGGGCACGATTTCTTGTATGGGCACCGCAGCGCCCCTTGTGTACTTCTTCTAGTACTCGCCTTGTCTGGTTTGGCCCAAGACATTTGGCTAGGGGGCCTCCGAATGTTCTTTGGTAAAGATCATAGTTTACGAGGTTGTATCTGGCTGCTTGTATTCAAACTTTTTTGGCTTCTTTCCTATCTTGTGGGAGCGTCCCTTCCTGCAAATATGTTACGATACTATTGCGCCAGTCCCAAATTAGGTATATACAATGTACCTCGACTTGGTCTATTGAGGAATGGAGAAGGGTGGCTATGTTTTCCTTGTTTATATTTCTTGTGGCTGTCGCTTGCTTGGCAAGAACGTCTGCTTCGATATTCTTTTCCCTAGGTATCTGGTTGAGGCGGCATTCGTCGAATTTTGGTAGCAGTTTGTGAATTTCTAACTGATATCTTTGTAATCTTTGTTCTTTGATTTGGAAAGGCCAGTGACTTGGTTCACCACGAGTTGAGATTCGTAATCGAGTATGAGCCGTCGAGAGCCATATTTGAGGGCTAACTTTAATCCTGCAACCATAGATTCATACTCAACCTCGTTGTTAGTCATTTCTGGGTACCGTATGGATTGGCGAATTACTTCGCTCATAGACACTGTGAGTCCTAGTCCTAGTCCCGATCTTGAGGTATTAGATTCACCATCTGTCTAGAGGACCTAGAGGTCAGGGTGTGCGGAAGCGCGGAGCACTTCCTGCTCTACTTTAGGCAATATTTATGCATTGAAGTCGGTGAAGAAATCAGCGAGCACTTGCGACTTTATTGCGGTTCGTGGTTAGTAGGTTATATCATGCTTGCTTAATTCTATGGCCATTTGGCTAGCCTGCCCGATAGTTCAGGTTTGTGTAGGATGCACCTGAGGGGGAAGGTGGTCACCACTTTTATAGGGTGGCACCGAAAATATGGTCTGAGCTTCCGTGAAGCTAAGACCAATGCCATGGCCAATTTCTCAAGGTGGAGGTACTTTATTTCCGCATTGACTAAGGTTTTTCTGATATAATATATTGGAGATTGCGTACCTTTCTTCTCACGTACCAGGATCGCACTTACCACGACTTCGGAGATTGCTAGGCACACTAGGAGGCACTCGCCTGGATCTGCTTTGACGAGTAATGGTGGTGAGGATAGGTACGCTTTTAGTTTTCTCAAGGCGTCAACATATTTAGTAGCCCATTGTAGCCCGTTGTCTTTCCTTAATACACTAAAGAAATTATGGCACATGTCTGACGATTGCGAGATAAACATTGACAGGGTAGCTATTCTCTTTGTCAACTTTTGTACCTGCTTTTTGTTGGTCAGTGTCTCCTGTATTCGTTCGATGGCCCTGATCTGCTCCAGGTTGACCTCGATGCCTCTTTGCAATACCAAGAGGCCAAGAAATTTTCCTGAGGTTACGCCAAAGGCGCATTTTTCAGAATTCAATTTCATCCCATATTGTCTCAATATTTTGAAGACTTCTTTAAGATGATCAATGTGGTCCTCCTTCTTTTTTGACTTCACCAACATATCATCGATAGTGAGGTCTTTCCGAGTTGTTCTTTGAACATTTTGGTGACTAACCATTGATACGTTGCCCCTGCTTTTTTTATTCCGAACCATAACTTTATAGCAATACATCCCTTGGTGAGTGATGAAGGTGGTCTTTTCTTGTTCTTCATCTGCCATTAGAATTTTTTTGTACCTAGAAAAAGAATCCAATAAGCTCTATAGTCCATGCCCTGTCGTTCCATCGATGAGTTGGTCGATATGTGGTAACAGAAAAGAATCCTTTGGGCATGCTTCGCTTAACTCGGTGAAATTGACACACATCCGCCACTTCCCGTTCTTCTTTATTACTATGACCACATTGACAACCCACTAGAGGTACTTAGACCCTTCGGACGAAGCCGTAAGTGAGAAACTTGTAAACGTTTTCGCTGACTGCATCATTAATCGCTGCATTGAACTTCCTCCTCATTTTTCATACTCGCGGCTAAAGAGGGTCGACGTTCAACCTGTGCACGGCGATATCCGTTGGGATTCAAGGCATATCTGAGTGGGAAAAGGCAAATAAATCGGCATTGATTGTTAAGAACTCATGAAATTTACCTGGCTCTAAGAGGTTATGTCTGATATAAGCTATTTTCGTGCAGTGGGTACTATCTAGCTGAATGGGATCGAGATCTTCTATGGTTTCCTTGCAAGCTTCCATGACATCTGGGTCTTTTATGGCATATATCTGTATATCAGGTTTGGTTCCCTATATGACTAATTGTTATGCTTCTGGACATGCCCCTATAGTTGTTAGGTATGTGTGCAATCTTGGGTGATTCGATAGCATTCTTGAGTGGTATGTGGCTCGTCCCAGATGCTAAATATCCCCCACAAGATGGGAAATTTGATTACTTTGTAGAAACTTGACGGGATGGCTCTCATGGCGTGTATCCATGGGCGCTCTATTATAGCATTGTAGGCTGTTGTAATGACCTGAACTATCATTTTGAGCTTTTCAACTTTGTTCTTTAGTTCCCGGGCATGACTTACCCCGTGTGATGTATTACGACTCATGTAAATTGTTTGTTTTGGATTTCAGGGTAATCCCAGAATGAATTTGGAAGAATAGTTCCCAGTTTGAAGCTTGAAATTTGAAAGGTTTGAACAATATTTGACTTGCTTGTATATGATATTGGATCGGAATTTTTATGATTTGGTTAGCTTCGTTAGGTGATTTGGGACTTAGGAGTGAGATGAGGATGGGTTTTGGAGGTTTCGAGAAGAGTTAGTCTTAAATTGGCAAAGTTGATATTTTGGCGATTTCTGGTTGGTAGGTGAGATTTTGATATATGGATCGGAATTAAATTTCGAGAGTTGCACTAGCTTCGTTCTGTCATTTGGGATGTGTGTGCAAAATTTTAGGTTATTCGAACGTGGTTTGGTTGGGTTTTTTAATCAAAAGCGGAATTCATAAGTTTTTAGAAACTTAGGCTTGAATCCGAGGTGTTTTGGTTGATTTGATATTGTTTGAAGTGTTTTGATGATTGAGAAAAGTTTGAATAAGGTATTAGGATATGTTTATGATTTTGGTTGAGGTCTCGGGGGCCTTGGGTTGACTTCGGGTGGTTAACGAAGAAGTTGAGATGTTATTGCAGCTGCTGAAGTTGCTGCTTCTAGTGTTTTCGCACCTGCCATTTGGGGATAGTGGGTGCGGCACTGCACGTGCGGAAGAGGAGTCACAGAAGCAGATTGTTGGGTATTTTCCAAGAACCACAGATGCAGTGTTGGACCGCACCTGCGGAGTCTCAGGTGCGGATGGCTTATCGCAGATGCGATTTTGGGCTCTTAAGTGAATTCCACATAAGCGGAGGATTTAACTACAAATGTGGTACCACAGATATGGCCGAAGTGTCGCAGATACAGAAAGGATTGGGCAGATCATATAAGTTATTTCACTTCATAAAATGGAGATATTTCACCATTTTTGACTTCGGCTTGGGAACACTTTGGACGATTAGGAAGAGGGATTTCGATGGAACTTCATTGAGGTAAGGATTTTGGACCTAAAACTCATTCCTATGCTACTATTTCATGGATTAGAGATAGAATTTGTGGAAATTAAGGGTGAAATTAGGGGAAAGCTAGGGTTTAGGATTGGAGACTTACGATTGAGGTTTTGATGGGCCATGTGAGGTCAAATTTCTGAGATTTTAGTATGTATGAACCTGTGGGAAGATAATGAATCTATTGGTGTAATAATTATCGAACTTTGAGACGTGGGCCCGGCTGTCGAGTTTTGGTAATTTCAGGATTTATGTTAATTATTGATTGTTTTTGCTCGTGCTTCGTTCCCTTAGCCTATTTCGACGTCCTCGTTTTGATTTTGGATAGATTCGATGCGAGTGAAGGCCGATTCGAGGGGTAAAGGCATCGCGAGCTAGAGATTTGACCGGTTCGAGGTAAGTAATGATTGTCAATGATGTTTTGAGGGTTTGAAACCTCGGATTGCACATCGTAGTGCTATATTGAGGTGAGGCACACACCTGATGATGAGCATGGGGTCATGCACTATTGGGGATTGTAACTTGGTCCATCCCGATGGATTATTTTTCCGCATATTTGACTGAAATCTATTTGCTATTATTATTATTTGGGCTGAATGCCATATTTGGAATTCGTGCCAATTATTTGAAGCTTTCAGGGATTTTTGTTGATATTTTCTCACTGTTTTGACTCTATACTTGAACTCAATCATGTTATTTTCTGCTGTTTTCAAAACTCAGTCATGCTCACTCAGTTTTAATACTCAAATGATATTTAAATGATGTTTTGGGCTGAGAAACACTATTTTACTATTGCACGATAGGCATATGTGATTTTGACTGAGTAAGGCCGAGGGCTTGTGTTGTGAGGATATCTTTTGGGTTGGGCTACATGCAGCAGAGGTGATACACTGATTTGGATTATGGGGATAAGGGCCTAAGTATGCCACGAGGTGGCTTGATATTGATATGAGGCCGAGAGACTGTTTATGATGCAAAGAGATGTCTTGATATTGTGCTTGGGCCGTGAGGGGCCCCTCCAGGAGTCTGCACACCCCAGTGAGCGCGGGTACCCATTGTGATCTTAGATATAGCCCAAGGGGCTGGTATTGTGTTTATGTGATTGCCCGGGGGACTGGTAGTGATCTGAGATATTGCCCCAGGGGCAGATTTGTTGAGTTATATCCCGAGGGGCGAACCTTTACGTGTTTATTTGTTACTTACTTGTCATTTACCTGTTTAGTTGTGTAATTGTGCCTGAAGGGCGAATTCTCTATTTTTATCTATTCTAGTTATTTTGCATTCAATTGCGTAATTGTTGAAAAGCCATCTTTGAAGAAGTTTTAAACAAAGCGAATATGCTTTAAGAGATTTCACAGCTTCTTTTGCTTTCTTACTAGTTTTTTACTACTTCTATACAGCATATTGATGCACTTTTTAGGATTTATTATCACTCAATCTTTATTTATGATTATTACTCACTGAATCGGAGTACTCACTTTACTCCCTACACCGTGTGTGCAGATTGGTATTTTCTGACCCCAGTAGCGGGTATTGGTTGATCGGAGGCAGAGTCATCGGAGTTTAGCAAGGTGGCTGCCGGCATTTGCAGCACTGCTTTTCTCTCCCTTTATTCTATTAGTCGATACTTAGAACATTTCAGACTTTGTCATTTGTGTTTAGACCTTAGTAGATGTTCATGACTAGTGACACCCCAGTTTGGGATGTGTTTGGATTGTGCTTTCACATTGTTATGATATTATCCGCCATTTAAAATTATTAAATCGTGCTTTAGACCGCTTTGTGTTGTTTAACTGTTTAAAAAGGCATATTGGGTTTAATTAGCTAGCCTTGTCTTCACGAGAGGCGCCATTACGACCAGGTCCGAGAAATGGGGTCGTGACAGCTATTTCTTGGTTCATGACATGAAAAGTTAATTCTAGGGTGATCCCTCCTACTAGAACGGGCAACATTATTTCTCCCTAGGTCAGTTCCACTGCATTGTTAAAACTTATCAATGTTATGAAATGCGGTACTATCTTATCCCCGAGTCACATCTAAAGAGAACTCGTGGGTGGATAATACACGCGGCGCTTCCGCTATCCACCATTATTCTTTTTACATCGGTATCAGCAATACATAAAGTTGATGTAAGGACCCGTGAAGGGCCTCGAGATGAATTCAGATGGTTAACATTTTAGAAATACATAAATTTGGACCCTTTAGAGTGATCTACGCATTAAAAAGTCAAGAATTAATGTTTTTCATAAAAGCGTGATTATGCGGTCGCATAATAGCTATGCGGACCGCATAGTCGCCGCAGAGTGAAATAGTGTGTTGGTCAAATTTGAAGTCAATTATGCGATCACATAATCGATATACGGAGCGCATAGTCACCACA
This sequence comes from Nicotiana noctiflora, assembly GCA_032618575.1. Taxonomy (NCBI): domain Eukaryota; kingdom Viridiplantae; phylum Streptophyta; class Magnoliopsida; order Solanales; family Solanaceae; genus Nicotiana; species Nicotiana noctiflora. Next base: position 76,688 of record JASVEL010010154.1, read on the forward strand.
TAATACCTTTGGGATTTTGTAAAGGGCAGTTCTGCGATGCATTATGCGACTGCAGAATGGATATGCGGACAGCATTTCTATCGCATACCCAAACAGTGTTTTCAGGTTTTGAGGAGCATTTTTGCGGTCCATTCCGCATGCCGCATCTCAGCTTTGCGATCGCAGATTTGAGTCGGGCTCCTATTTTCTAATTTTGAAAACTTGACCCCCTGTCCATATATCTTGTGCAATAGCTCGTTTTGAGCCTATTTTCCTGGCACTTTTAGAGTGAGAAAGAGTGTCTAAGAGAGCGGAGGTGCTTTCCATAAAAAATTGCTCCACAAATCCTTGTTAAACATTGATGATAATCAAGTGAGGCACCTAAACCGTCATCCCAAGAGGTAAGACTTCAACACTCGAGCTCTTAAATTTTAAACAAAGCCATAAGTGGTCATTAGTGAGGCAATTTATAGGTTTAAGTATAGTCTTATTGCATGCCTACAAAATCATAGAATATTGGGAAGTTGTGAAATGAAAAGAAGCAATTGGAGTATAAAATGATAGAAATCACTAAAAAGGACCTAAGATCACAATGCACCCCTAGTGCTTGATAACATGCTCAAACGAGCTAGAATCCTAATCTTGTTCCTAATTCTTAGTTCAATATGTAATTCTTGTACAATAGATCGAAGTGCTAAGAGTTCCGGAATTTTGTAAGGATTAAGGAAAGCTTTATTGAGGTATGTATGGATAAATCCCCATCTATTAGAAATTGAGTTTCATCGGTGGTTATGTGAATATGGTAAGATTAAAGTTGAATTGTTGCATTGATTTTTATTTTACATGAATTGGTGTTATAACCTTATATGCGGGAAAAATGTGTCTCAACATGATCAACGTACTATCATGCTAACTTGAAAAAGGGCAAAATATATGAATTATGTATTGAAATTCATAGACCTCAAATTTAGATTGAAGTCGCATTAGTGTGCCATCTACGTGAAATCTTATCTATGCTTACAATTTAAATTGCTCCTGTGTTTACCTACTATCCTAAACGGAGAACCAAATGGTGAAATTGGGAACGATGTGAAATCGCGGCCTAGTGCCAACAATGATGTGATAAAGTCGTGGTCCCACGTGCTATGAAGTGATATATGTGAAACAAAATGATTAAACAACGCCTTGGTAAGGCTTCCTAGCCGATCGCTCCGAGATCGGACTCCGCTCAAAATAGCAGTGGTATTGTGAATAAATTCCGGAAAAAGGAAGAATGAGATTGTGATTAAAGTATATGTCTCAAATGAGGCAATAGAGCCGACCGGGTCGAGATCGGACTCCGCTCAAGATATCGGTGGTGTTGTGAGCAATGATGAATAATGTGAATTTCCCCAAATTAAAAACTATGGAAAAATGATGTGAAAGTTGTATGGTTCCTTTATTTGATTATGTGGTGATCGCCTGAAGTTTTGGGTTATACTTGCGATTTCTCTTTCTTGTATGAACGTTCTTTCTAATTAGATGGTGTTTAGTTATACATACCGTACTATTCCATGGTACTAACATCCCTTTTCCCGGGGCGCTACATTTTTAAATGAATGTAGGTGGCTCTATAGGGGACATTGCCGATCGTGCGTAGCGGAGTTTCCTCATCCCAAAAACTTGGTGAGCCCTTTTTCCTTCAAGGGGTTATGATGTACTTCTTTGTTGTAGACTTCTATTTTTGAGGTATAGTCGGGTCCTTGTTGCCGGTGTTGTCATCAATGCATCCATAGAGGCTCCATAGACGTTATGTGGGTTATGTCGGTTGGGTTAATGATCTGTGTTTTAGCTCTACTTTCGTCTAACTAATGAGTGTATAAAATCTTGGAAACTTAGCCATGATATAAGATTATTGATTTAAATTAAACTAATAATGTTGAATGCTTAAGTTTCCTATTTTATAATTATTCGAAAGCCATATCCCTTAATCATCTTGAGTTGGGTAGAAATTGTCAATATGGCTTGATCAGTTGGATTCACTCGATTGAGCACCGGTCGCGCCTCCTGAGGTTGGGGCGTGACAAACTTAGTATCAGCGCCTAAGGTTTTAAATGGTCATAGGATGTCTCGGGGTTGTGTCAAGTTTAGTCCTTCTTATCGATGTGAAGTCGACTACATCTATAAGGTGGAGGCTACTTGGGCATTAGGAATAACACCTTTCTTTGATATTCTGAATCATGTGACAATCATGAAACTATTCATTCTCTAACTGGTGCATTGTTCTACCTTTCAGTAAATGGAACCTAAGAAGAAAGCGAGAATTGTTCATGAAGCCTCCACCTCAGGGGTGGCTGAGGAATCACTGCTTGATATTGCGGGTGAGGGTAGTCGCTCTGCTATCACCCTGCCTGGTTTATCTATTCCAGAACTACCCCTATTCATACAACTACGGAGGGAACCACTATACCTCCCGTTGATGCTCATGTCCCCGCATCCAGTCCTAACTACCGGTTCTAGTGTTTTTGATGGGGATCTTAGGAGAGCTATCCAAATGTTGACTAAGTTGGTGACCTCTCAGGCCCAATGGTCAAATGTTGTACCCAGTTCATCCAACCAGCTAGGGGATTCCACTAGTTCCAGGGTAAATAGATTTCTTCAGTTAGACCCTCCAATATTTATGGGTGCCAATCCAGAAGAAGACCCTCATGATTTTATTGATGAGATGTACAAGAACCTCAAGGTTATGCGTGCAACTAGGGAAGAGGAAGTAAAGTTAGTTGCTTATCGTCTGAAAGGGGCGACCTATTCGTGGTTTGAGTTGAGGGAAGATTCTTGTGATGAGGGGAGCCCTCCAACGAGGTGGAGTGAATTTGCCGATGCATTTTTAGGCCATTTACTGCCTGCCGAGACAAGGACCCCGTGCAGCTGAGTTTGAGAATCTGAAGCAGGGTAGCAGAAGTGTGTGGGAATACATATGGAGTTTGCCATCCTGTCCAACTATGCTATTCACATGTTGCCTAGAATGGAGGCTACGGTGCGCCGGTTTGTTCATGGCCTTAATCCTTTGACTATTAATGAGGCTTCTGCAGCTACATTGAATTCTAACATGAACTATGGGAAGATGGTAGCATTTTCTCGAGCAACAAAGAATCAAAATTGGTGCTGTGATAATCTCCTGAGAACTCTGTGGGGCAGGTGGGGTAGCAATTGGTGTTGTGATCATCTCCTGAGAACTCTGTGGAGCATGTTGTGGCTTAAGAGTCTACAGAGGTGCACCCCTCCTAAGTTTGGGGCAATCCCTCACTGGTATGTGTTACCACACTCAAAGCAAGCTCTAAGAGGACGTAATGGTTGTGACTGGCTCGGGCCAGGTCTGTTGGACTAACCACCGGAAGCACTCCGTGCAGGAGGCGCACTAGAACCTAGAGGTACATAATAAGGCTCATGAGGCCTAGGTGGGGCTGGAATACTACTGGCTGCTGGAATAGCTGAATGAACAAGACGACTCACATAACCCTACCATGGCAACCTGCAGTTGGGGCACGGGCACCAGGATAATGGCCCAACTCTCGAGACCTCTTGGCCTCCCTCTCCTCTCTATCCCTAGCATGTATACCCTCAATCCTCCTAGCAATGCTCACCACCTGCTGATAAGAAATATCTATCTCTAACTCACGAGCCATTCTACACCTAATACTGGAAATAAGCCCCTCAATAAACCGGTGAACCTTCTCATGAATCATAGACACCAAAACTAATGCATGTCTTCCCAAGTCAGTGTAGTGAATATCGCACTCTGCGACAATCACAGTACACTGGCACAAGTGCTCAAACTCTGCACACCAAGCATCCCTGAGACTCTGGGGAACATACTCTCCCGTGAACATATCTGAAAACTAAGCCCAAGTGAGGGAAGTTGCTTCATCCAAACTATCTAACTCATAAGCACGCCACCACTGATAGGTGGCTTCTCGAAGCTGGAATGTATTAAAGAAAACCCCACTCGATCTCGATATACCATGGTACGGAGGATACAGTGGCACTCCTATAGAAATCCAAGAGCATCCTCAGAGGCTAGTCCGCTGAATGTAGGACGCTGATACTTTCTGAACCTCTCAAGCCTCTTCTGCTCCTCCTCTGAAGCTACTGCCTTCTCCTCGAGCTAAGTTGGGGCTACCGATTATGTAGAGATAATCTTTGGAACCTGGTCAACATGCACTCGCTGCTCAAGAGTACTGGCGGCGGGAGTCTGTGCTCCTCCCCCAGCCTGGGATGTAGAGCAATCTTGCCTGAGCTAGAGTGGTGAACATAGTCATAAACCGCGCTAGAGTCTCCTAGAGTGCTGGGGTAGTAGTAGCAGACGCAACAGGTGTCTGGACACTGGCTGGAACTATTGGTGGCACCTCGATGGCAGCTCGCGCGGGTGCTCTAGCTGCACCACGAGCACGTCCTCAGCCTCTACCCTAGCCCCAGTCTCTGACGGCTCCAATAGGGGGCGCGGGGGCCTGATCATCTTGGCTAGCACGTGTTCTCACCATCTGTGAGAGAATAAAAGACATAAGTTTAGAACTATTATATCGAAATCTCGCATGACAAGGAAATCAAATGAACTAGAATTTTCCTAATAATTATATAGCCTCTCGTAGATAAGTACAGACGTCTCCATACCGATCTGCGAGACTCTAATAAACCGCCTTGTGATTCATGACTCTTATGAACCTAGTGCTCTGATACCAACTTGTCACGACCCCGGTTCACCTTCCGTGAACCAGCGAGATGGCACCTAGTCTCTATGACAAGGTAAGCCTAATATTGCAGAAAAATAAACAAATTTGCGGAATAAATAGATTAAAACCAAAATAGAAAAATAAAATAGTGTTTGAAATGCCATTCGGCATACACAATATCAACTCTCAAAACTAATAAAATCTCCTAAAAAACCCGGAATCTCATGATAACAAGCGTTTGAATGTCTAGTAGTACCTAACTCTAAAATATCTAACAAAGAAAGGAAATACAGAAGGGCTAATACTTAAAGCAAGAGTAGAAAGGGACTTTTTGGTCTGCGGATGCGGAAGATACACCTCGGAGCATCTACAGGCTCCTCGCCTCAAGCGTAATAAGTCTAAGTTGCAGTATCTGGATCTACACATGAAAAACATGCACAAAAAAGGCATGAGTACACAACAGCGGTACCCAGTAAGTGCCAAGCCTAACCTTGTTCGGCAGTGACGAGGAAGGTCAGGTCCCTACTGAGATTAAAGGAAATACAAGATATAATGACAGTGCAGATAAGATAGTATACTTGAGTGCAACAGTAAAAAGGAAACACGGGATAGAAGAACAACAACTACTTTAACAAAAACAAAGTAATCACGAAAAAACAAATATAGCTCAATACAGAGGTAACAACCGGTGGATCTCCCAGGATACCATCCTGTAGTCCCCAAATATAAATATCCAGTGGATCTCCCAGGTGCAGTCCCGTAGCCCAACTCATAAATACACGAGGATCTACCGGAATACCACATACATAGTCCCAAATATAAATACTCAATACTGGGAGAAATCTACCAGGTGCAATCCTGTAGTTCCAATGTAAAAGTATAGGGTGATCTCCCGGAATACAAATCTGTAGTCCTAAAGTAAACATACACGGGGATCTCCCGGGATACCGCCCCTTAGTCCCAAACTAAATATATAGCACCAACAAGAAGAATACTCAATTCAATCAAATTTCACACCAAGGTAAAGCAGGTATTTCTAACTTAGCATCCTGCACATAATTCAAATAGGGCAGTAAAATAAATAAGCAGTTAAATTAATTAGGTATGATTCCCTAAGCTAACAACATGCTTAACATGTAGGTAATATAAATGGAAAGGAAAACACAGTTCTAAGTACTTAATGGAAACATTATTTTTTCAACAATTAGCACAAGTATACGCACTTTTCACCTTACTTACAACGCATTTCAAACATCAATAATACCAAATTCTAAGAGGAGGTCCCCCACACAAGGTTAGACATGCAACTTACCTCGAACTAGCTCAAAATCAATCCGAAAAAACGTTCTTCCCACGAGTATTCGACTCCACACTAACCAAATATATTTAGTTCAATTGCATAATGTAAATAAAACTTCAAGTAACTAATTTTACAAATAAATTCTAAGCTGATACGCTAAATTAGGTCAAATAACCAAAACGCCCCTCTGGCCCACGTCTCAGAAACTGGTATATTTTCAGAATTTTCCTACTCTCATAAGTCTATACATATCAAGAACACTAAAATCGGAGTTTAATGATCCATCAAATACCCTTTTTAAGGTCTTTTAATCTCAAGCCGTGATTACCCATTTTGCACTAATTATTCCCTAATTGTTTACCACTAATTACACCTTTAATCACATATAAATGAGTTATGAAGTCAAGAATATTACCTCCAAGTGATTCCCTTTTGGTTTCCTCAATAATCTCCCTCAAAAGCTTCAACCCCGCTAAAAAATGGTGGAAAACTGAAAAAGGGTCACGTATTGGCTATTTAAATACTGCCCAGATATTTCCTTCTTCGCGAACGCAGAAGGACCCTTGCGTTCGCGAAGCATAACTTCGCTGGTCCAACTTTCCTCTTTCGCGAACGCAGTGCTAAAGACGCAAACGCGAAGCGTTAAACCTCTACCAGCCCCAGCCCCTCTTCATGAACGCGAAACCTCACTCGCAAACGCAAAGAATAAAATCAAAATTGACATGCTGCAATTTTCTGCAATTTCCTAAATCCAAAATATGACCCCTTGAGCATCCGAAACACGCCCGAGACCCCCGGGACCTCAACCAAACATGTCAATCAATCTTAAAATATCATTTAAACTTGCTTCAACCTTCAGAACGCTCAAAACAACATCAAAACACCAAATTTGCATAGAATTCAAGCCTAAGAATTTCAAAATTCTATCGAAACATGCTTTCGATAAAAAACCTAACTAAAACACGCCCGAATGACCTGAAAATTTGCACACACATTCCAAATGACTTGATAGAGCTACTGCAACTTCTAGAATTTTATTCCGACCCTCGGATCAAAATCTCACTATCGGACCGGAAACATCAAAAATTTAAACTTCGGCATTTCAAGCCTAAATTAGCTACGAACCTCCCAAATGCAATCCGAACACGCTCCTAAACCCGAAATCACCCAATAGAGCTAATAAAACCATCAGAACTCCATTCTGAGGCCATCTTCATACTGTTCCGACTACGGTCAAATTTTCAAAAATTAATCTCTCATTTGGGGACTAAGTGTCTCAAAATCAAATATCTTGGAGAATCAAAATAACATAAACAAATACGGGGGAAGCTGTTAATATGGGGTCGGGGCATAAATTTTAAAAATAATCGGCCGGATCGTTACACCTATGTACGCCCCTAATTTCACCAATGGACATCGAAATTAAGGATCTTTTGCAGAAAAGTTGTAAAAAGCTAAATTTGTAACAAAAAAATAAATTAAATATCTCTATATTGCTGGAAATTCATCTACTTGGCAACATAAGTTACAACTAGATGAGACATCAATAATACCTCTCTTAACATTTGGGAATCAAACTGGATTCCCAGTATAATAAACCTTAGAAAATGATCGAAGGCCCCCTAAATCTTAATGAGGACAAAATCACTATTAGTAATCTAATATCTGGGAATAAATAGAACCTTAAAAAATTATCTTTGAGCTGCCAAATAGCATTTTAAACAATATAAATGCTATTATGACATACAGTGCTCCTCTTACTATTTCTAACCAAAACATATGGAGCCATTCCTACGGCTACTAACCAAAATATATGGAGCCTTACCTCGAATGGGATCTTCTAAACTTCTTCTTGTTATAATTTTGTAATCAAAACGAACCTTGCTCTAATAATTACGGTTGGATTTTGAAACTTCAATGCCCTAATAAAATAAAAATCATTATCTAGAAGTGCTACCATAATAGGATCCCCACTAGGGTATACCAAGCCAATACACGGATACATAATAATCCTTAATGCTCCACCTGTAAACATTGCGATGAAACAATCCATCATATTATCTGGGATTATGATTCTATAAAATACATTTGGAATACCTTGGGATTCACTTTAGTCCCACCTCTCCTTCTTACTGGATAGACCAAATAAAAGAGGCGAGCCACACTTTCTTTACATCACAAGTACCTCCGACGGACAGATATCTACCCATTTGCAATTTGGTTAATTTAGAAAATAGAAACCACAATAATGATAATAATACTAACTGCTACCTAAATTGGAATTCTATTACGAAGCATGTAGTAGAATATAACCTACTCACATAAAAATATAACAATAGTACAAATCATAAGCAGATCAAAATACAATGGCATAAAGATGATGGTTCAGATTCAACATAGATGGTGCTTTAAGTAGAAATAATTGTCAAGGTAGTATAGGTGGAGTAGCAAGAAACAACACAAGAAGTTGGATCATAGCATCCACAAAAAAGTTGCAACCCTCATAGCAACACAAGTGGAACTTCAAGCCATGAGAGAATGCCTTCAAGTTATAATGGAGCACAACTTGACACCAGTGGAAGTAGAAACTGATGCATCAGAGGTTCTTAATATTCTAGATAGAGATCACCCTACTTATACAAAACTAATCTATGAACACAGATGGTTGATAAAACAAGCAAGGAAGAAGGGTCAGGTGGTACACAGGTATAGCTTCAGACAAGGGAACAAGGTAGCGCGTGCTTTGGCAAGAATGACACTACTGCAGACCAACATGAATAAAATCTCTCTTTGGAAACCCCACCCGAACTAGTGATACAACAATATCGAAAGGATTTGGAGGAAATTTCTCTTGTTAAATATGTTTCTGCTAATGTATGTTCTAAGTTGGTTGTTTTCAGAAACACTGATACCTTGCAAGGCACCACTAATATTGTGAAATATGTTGGATGTTTAGTTTCTAATATAATATCCTCATCTTTCAAAAAAAAGTTACAGCTAAGCTGCCACATAAGGTAAACTTATCAAATAAAGACTGTAATATTAACACATAATTAAGCCTAAGTGGATCAATTAGGCAGATTAAGGCAAATTTGGACAAGCTAAAATAGACTGAATAAATAAATTATTGCCACCAAAAGGTATAGTTTAGTGGTTACTAGTAATCTTTCCGGTCCGAATAGTTTTTTTTTGCTAAATCGGAGAATTATATTAATGAAAAGGCAAAATTACAAATATTATTCATAATGAAAGGACCTAGTGTCAATTACATCAAAATTTAAGTGCATGAAAATGATTGGGAGTAGGGGTGTTCTTCAACAAGATGGGCTGTGATGGTGATCCCATGTTTGATTTCCCATATTTAGCCAAAGCGTCAGCCACTCCATTGCCTTCTCTTCTAAGTGCGTGGGTAAGTTGATGTATATTGAGCTCTTGGATCATCGATCAATATGATGAAATAAAATGTGAGTATTTTGGGCAGTCGATTTGTAGGATTTTGAGTAATACCCGTGAGTCCGTTTCAACAATTAGGGGAGAGATGTTTTTGCTAAAAGCAATGGTATACCACGCTTAATTCGTGGTATACAGCCAGAGTTCCGCTAATAAGTATTTTTCATTGCCAAAGATCCATTGTCCTGAGGTGTCTCGAAAAACTCCCTTTGCTCCTCCATGATGCTTCGTTGGATCATAAGGTCCATCAATGTTAAGTTTGTAGTGAGTTGGAGGTGGTATGTGTCAGGATGTTGTTTTCCCTGTGTCTGTTATTTTCTTCTCCAGTGTTCTTAGTAAGGCATGTTATTTGTGCCGGTAGGGGTATCTACGTCTTGGTGATTTACAAGAATGGAGGTGTTATAGATAAGCAAAAAAATATTTTGTAGTAATATAAATGAAAGATTAAAGAGATTCCAGTTTAAGTTGGATATAATAAAAGATAATGATTTATTTAGTTCGTATTTAGATATAGGGCCTTGGATTAGATGACGGAGCAAGTTATTATTTGCAATCCAATGATGATTTCAAAGGCTAATGCTTTTACCATTGGCCATGTTCCAGCTTGTGCCTAAGTGTCAGTAGGTTTTTATTTTTGATAAGCTTTGCCATATATGAGAGACTTTCGAGGGATGTTTGGAAGAGTATAAGAAGTTATTAGTTTTTTTTTTGTATTGTGGGTCGTATCTGGCAGCTAGTATATTGGCGAAAAATTGAAAACTAGCCACTTATTCGACCGGTCCATGAAATATAGCCACAGAATCACCGGTCAATGATATTTAGCCACTTATTTAATCCGGTAACTTTTTGTTGACCAAAATACCCCTACTTTTATTCTTAATTTACACGACTTCACCTTCTCTAACGTAAATTAACAACTAAATCTTGCGGAGGAAAATTTTCATCAGCCAATTTGCTTTTAATTTTCGGCAGTCAATTTTCACCTTCAATCTCCGTTCAATCGTCAATCTGCAAATCGAAGTAATTTCTATCAATAATTTATTTGATTATTTTAAATTTATACATCAACGAAGAGTTCAAAACCATAAAGTTCAAAGTATCAATAAAAAAATTAATTTTTCGAATTTTCTGATTTGTTTTTAATTGTTTAATCTGTGTTATTGTCTAATTTCGTGTAGGACATATCGTCAGTATAATTTGCTGGACGTTTATAAATTAATATATAAAGAAAACATATTTCTAGTTTATTATACTGGAAATCTCATAAAAATTGACTTTTTTGTGAATCAAGTATACTTTACGGGACATCACGTTTGTGTAAGCTTTTGATCCGATATGTTATACTGGAGAATTTCTAAAACATAGATATGTTATACGGGATGTCAACCTGTGTGAATATTATTTTATACTTAATAAGTTGTAATAGTAGAATACAATTAAGTTCCACTTGAATCCAGTTTATTTTACGGAATATCACCTTTTTGTAAGCTTATTCTCCAATAAGTTATACTGGATAAGTTCTAAGACTATAAATAATTTATTTTTGTTTGAATCCAGAATATTTTACCAGAATTAGTTTTGTTTCAATCGAGTAACTTATACGGCACATGGACTGTGTGTAACCTTTTTCTCCAGTATTTTATACTGGATAAATTTTGGACATCACGTGTGTGTAATCATTTTGTCCAGTATTTTCTCCAGTATCAATACAGTATAATATACTGGACAAGATAATACTATATGAGATGTCCTGTATATTATACTGCATTGAAACAAGGCTGAACTATATGCTAGCCTAAAGTAAATTACTCCAGTACAAAATACTGGAAAAAAAGATAACACACATGTGATGTCCCGTATATTATACTGCATTGAAACAAGGCTCAACTATATGCTAGCCTAAAGTAAACTCCTCCGGTACAATATACTGGAAAAAAAGATAACACACATGTGATGTCCCGTATATTATACTGCATTGAAACAAGGCTCAACTATATGCTAGCCTAAAGTAAACTCCTCCAGTACAAAATACTGGAAAAAAAGATAACACACATGTGATGTCCCGTATATTATACTGCATTGAAACAATGCTCAACTATATGCTAGCGTAAAGTAAACTCCTCCAGTACAATATACTGGAAAAAAAGATAACACACATGTGATGTCCCGTATATTATACTGCATTGAAACAAGGCTCAACTATATGCTATCCTAAAGTAAACTACTCCAGTACAATATACTGGAAAAAAAGATAACACACATGTGATGTCCCGTATATTATACTGCATTGAAACAAGGCTCAACTATATGCTAGCCTAAAGTAAACTCCTCCAGTACAAAATACTGGAAAAAAAGATAACACACATGTGATGTCCCGTATATTATACTGCATTGAAACAATGCTCAACTATATGCTAGCGTAAAGTAAACTCCTCCAGTACAAAATACTGGAAAAAAAGATAACACACATGTGATGTCCCGTATATTATACTGCATTGAAACAAGGCTCAACTATATGCTAGCCTAAAGTAAACTCCTCCGGTACAATATATTGGAAAAAAAGATAACACACATGTGATGTCCCGTATATTATACTGCATTGAAACAAGGCTCAACTATATGCTAGCCTAAAGTAAACTCCTCCAGTACAATATACTGGAAAAAAAGATAACACACATGTGATGTCCCGTATATTATACTGCATTGAAACAAGGCTGAACTATATGCTAGCCTAAAGTAAACTCCTCCAGTACAATATACTGGACAAGATAATACTATATGAGATGTCCTGTATATTATACTGCTCCAGCCTTTCCTCAAATTTCATTTTCAATTTGTTAATGTGACGACCCGGCCCGTCGTCACGGGAATTACCACCCCGTTATGTTGTAATTACATAATTCATGCTTTTATATCGGTGTTAGAGTCTATCGGGGGAGTTAGGAGTGAATTGGATTGAAAATGAGGCATATAGCCTTTTTGGAGGAAACTTGAATAAGGAAAGTCAACCCGGAGTTGACTATTTGGTTAGAGGGCTCGGAATCAGATTTTGATGATTCGGTTAGTTCCGGGAGGTGATTTGTGACTTAGGGGAGCGATCGGAATTGAATTTGGAGGCCCGGTGTAGAAATAGGCTTGAATTGGCTAAGGTTGAATTTTGGCGAAATCCGAACGGTAGGTGAGATTTTGATTCGGGGTCGGAATGGAATTCCGACAGTTGCAGTAGCTCCGTTAGGTGATTTTGGATATGTCCGCAAAATTTCAGGTCATTCGGACGTCGTTTGGTCGGGTTTTTGATGGAATGTGTAATTCGGAAGTTTTGAAGAAACTTAGGCTTGAATCCGTGTGTAATTGGTGATTTTGATGTTTAGGATGGTGTTTTTATGATTGGAACAAGTTCGTATCGTGTTTTGGGGTATGTTGGTGGTTTTCGTTGGGGTCCGGGGGCCTCGGGGTGAATCCGGACCATCATCCGGCATTTGGAAGCAAGAAAGGGTCTGCTGTAAATTGCAGATCACTGGGCATGAAATAAGCCTTCGCGTTCGCGAAGGCAAGTTCCGTGTTCGCGTAGGCCAGGTTCAGTAAGGCATCGCGTTCGCGAGGGCAATGCCGCGTTCGCGTAGGTTGGGGCCAGCTGGCCATCGCGTTCGCGATGGGTTGGGTCGCGTTCGCGTAAGAGGAAAAGGTAAGGCATCGCGGACGCGTGACTTCACGTCGCGTTCGCGTAGAGTAAAAGTCAGGGGGGCTGAGGAGTTGATCTTCGCGGACGCGTGCAAGGGTGTCGCGTTCGCGATGAAGAAGAGGAATAAGGAATCGCGTTCGCGTGAGAGGCGTCGCGAACGCGATGAAGAAAATAGGCTGGCAGTGAAGTTAAAAACCAGAACTGGTCAGTCGCGGGTTTAATACCCAAAACCTCCATTTTTGTGCTCTAGAGTGAGAAAGTGACGGGAAATAGCTGGGAGATCATCGGGATATTGTCGGAGGTAAGTTTTGTGGTTTAATTACACACTTTCATCATGGAATCATGAATTATTTCTATGGAAATGGAGGATTTAATGTGGGTTTAAGCCCTAGGCCTAAAATTATAGAAAAATATCGATTTGAGTGGGCAAATGGAGTCCGAATTTGGTAAATTTGATATGCCTAGACTCGTATTGAGACGAGGGTTCCGAATATATAACTTTTATAATTTTTCGAGAAGCGCACCAAAAGTCGGGTTTTGACAACTTGTGGGTTTTGATATAATTTGGGTTATTTCGAATGAATTACCTGAAATTAGCATATATTGATGCATTCTCTATGATTTTGAGCAGATTTGGCACCCGAGGAGATTGATTTGCAAGGCAAACGCAAGGCGGATTGAAGCTTCTACCGGTTCGAGGTGAGTGGTAGTAGTAAACAATGTACTGAGGGTTTGAAACCCCGTACTAGCAGTGTGGTGACATTGTGATTAGGGACTTGGACTTGGTCCTTCCCGGCTAATAGAATACTGTGTTGTATGACTGCTAATGAGATTATAACTGTACAATTGGGCTAATAGCCATGTTTAGGGCCTTGTGCCGATCTGTAGAGCATTAGGGAACCTATGGAGCTAGGTGACCCGTATACCGTGTTGGAAACATTCACTCAGCCGTAGCTCTAGCTGTATAGCATAATATGAGCCAGTACTAGATGCGTACATTGAGAGAGATTATCTAAGGTGGAATTCCCTGTTCTAGCCGAGTGGGCCTGAAAGGCCAAGTCTATATTGACTGAGACAGGGTCAAGGACCCACTGTGATATATTATATTGGGCCTGAGAAGCCAAATACATACTGATTGGGATAGGGTCGAGGACCCATTATGGGGTATTATATATGTATACCTATATTGGATCGGGCTGCACGCCGCAGCAGTATATATATTGGATCGGACTGCACGCCGCAGTAATATACATGTAATATACATGTAATATACATGTAATATACATGTGGGACGGATCGCACGCCGCAATATTATTGCGCTTGGGCTGTAGGAGTCCCTTCGAGTCTGAGTCTGCACACATTCTCAGTGAGCACTGGTGTATAATATGGGATCGGGCTGCGCGCCATAGCAGTATAATATATATACATATATATATTGGATCGGACTGCACGCCACAGTAATACATGTGTGCATCGGGCTGCACGCCGCAGTATATTAGTGCTTGGGCTTAGGGAGCCCCTCCGAAGTCTGTATACACCCCCAGTGAGCGCCATCGATGTTAAATGGAGCGGGCTACGCGCCGCAGCGGTATATGTATTGGAGCGGGCTGCACGTCGCAGCACTATACTTAATCGTATCCTACTATCTACGTAAATACTTATACAATATAGACATAGGTATGTGTCTTTATATGTTGAGATGGCCTTACACCGTAGGGGTACGAGTGAGGGTTGGATCAGTGTAGAATCTTGTAGAGATAAACGTGGATTGGAGATTTGAGTACTACCATAGTGATGACGTACCTGTGAGGGTTGCCTTAGAACTGCTAAGTGATAGCACAGGAGTTCTTACCTTCAGTTATTATTTATTATTGTTACTCACCGAGTTGAAATATACTCACCCCACTCCCCTGCACTTTCTGTGCAGATCCACAGGTGCCCGAGAGCAGTTGAGACATTGTAATTGGTGATCCTTGTCTACATTTGCAGAGATTACGAGGTAGCTGCCAGCGTTCGCAGAGCTTGTTTTCTCCTTCTTTATCATCTTGTTGATTTCCTATTTGCCTCGACTTGGTTGTATTAGGATGCTATTCTGTAGAGGCTCAGTCTCGTGACACCACGATATGGTTGGGACCGTATTTTGTATGTTTTACATTTCGCTTATCACTTGATATGATCATTTACTGTTTAAGTTTAATTTGATTAATAACTGGCTGGTTTAAGGGATAATATGGTCGGGCTTGCCTAGCATTGTGTTGGGCGCCATCACGACCGGGGTTTGGGTCGTGACAAGTTGGTATCAGAGCCTAGGTTAACAGGTCTCGCGAGTCACGAGCCGGTTGGTAGAGTCTCGTGGATCGGTACGGGGACGCCTGTACTTATCCTCGGGAGGCTGCAAACCTTTTAGGAAAAGTTTCAAATTCTTGGAATTCTTGTCGTGCGATTACTTTTGACTTGAACCGAACTTTGACATTCTATTCTCTCGCGGATGGCGAGAACTCGATCATCCGGACGTGGAGGACAACCACCACTACCACCTGCTAAGGCAGTGGACGCGGCCGTGGTTGTGGCCGAGTTAGGGCGGTCGAGCGATGCCAGCCGACCCACGGCCCCCGATTGCGCAGGTGCCGGTAGCACCGGATCGGGCACCGGCTCCGCCCATTGTCATTCGGGTCTACAGGAGACCCCGGCTCGGATACTAGCAGTATGCACTGGCCTAGCACAAGCAGTTTCAGCTACTACCGCAGCAGCTGCATCGAGGATCGGGGGTGGTCAGATCGGACCCCTGCAGTACGCACTCCGGAGCCGAGCGGTGCAGGCTTACGGACACCGAGAGGCTCCTCCAGGTTCGGCACTGTGGTACCGGCTCGGCCGACGGATCGTATTCGGGGGACGGGGTCCCGGCCTATGATAGACGATGAGCGGCGTCGTCTCGAGAGGTTCACCGGGTTATCCCCTCCAGTGTTCACTGGTGCTCCGGACGAGGACGCCCAAGGTTTTCCGGATAAGTGTCGTCGGATGCTTCGTACGGCAGAGGGATCTTGGAGTCCGGTGGGGTATCATTCACTACCTTTCGGTTTCAGGGGCCAGCCTTCGCTTGGTGGGAGGCTTATGAGCGCCGGAGGCCGGCAGGGGCAGCACCACTATCATGGCCGGAGTTCTCCACTATGTTCTTGGAGAAATGGGTGCCTCGATCTCGGAGAGAGGAGATGCGTAGGCAGTTTGAGGGTCTCCGTCAGGGGGACATGTCAGTGTCAGAGTATGAGATCAGGTTTACAGGGTTGTCCAGATATGCACCGTGGTTGGTTCATTCCGACAGAGAGAGAATTGGGCGCTTCGTGGACGGCCTCATTTATCCTATTCGTATTCTGATGACACGGGAGAGGGTTTTGAGTCGTACATTTGAGGATGCTGTGGATATTGCTCGCGACATAGAGACAGATCATCGTAGGGAGCGGGATGAGAGGGAGGCCAAGAGGCCTCGAGGAGCAGCTAGTTCCAGTGGCACTCAGACCAGAGGCCAGGGTTAGCAGAGCCGAGGTCGCTCTTTTAGATCTTCGCAGTCGGGTTGCTCCGATCGTCACAGATGGTCTTCTAGACAGGGTTATCAGGGTTCACACTAGAGCCAGCCATCTCTCAGTGCCATGCTAGCTCAGAGTTCTTCACAGGCCCCATCTGCTCAGGGTTCATCTCGGCCTAGTTCATCAGCTGGCCACTCCAGCGCCAGAGGTCCTTATCAGACTCAGTCCCCAGCACCGGGGAGTTGCTATGAGTGCGGAGAGTTTGGGCACCACCGTAGGGAGTGTCCCCGTCTTGTTTCCAGATCTTATCAGCAGAGGGGCAGCCCTCGTCATCTGGTCCTTCTACTTCAGCACCCGCCCCACCAGCTAGGGGTGGGGGTCAGGCAGCTAGGGGTCGCCCTCGAGGGGGAGGCCGATCAGGCAGACAGGCTAGATGCTATGCTCTTCAGGGCCGATCTGAGGCCGTTGCTTCTGATGCAGTTATCACAGGTATTATTTTAGTCTGCCATAGAGGTGCCTCAGTAATGTTCGATCCTGGTTGTACTTATTCTTATGTGTCTACATATTTTGCTCCTCATTTGGGCACGACCCGAGGGAGTCTTGAGTTGCCAGTGTATGTATCTACCCCGGTAGGGGATACTATTGTTGTGGACCACGTATACCGGTCCTGTTTGGTCACTATTGGAGGTCTGGAGACCCGAGTGGACCCGTTGCTTCTCAGCATGATTGATTTTGATGTTATATTGGGCATGGACTGGCTACCTCCATGTCATGCTATTCTGGACTGTCATGCTAAGACAGTCACTTTGGCTATGCCGGGCATTCAGAGGATCGAGTGGCGAGGCACGACTGAGTATGTACCTAGCAGGGTAATATCTTTCATCAAGGCCCAACGAATGGTTGGGAAGGGATGTCTCTCTTATTTAGAATTTGTGCGGGAGGTCGAGGCCCAGACTCCCAGTATTGATTCCGTTCCCATTGTGCGAGACTTTCCTGATGTGTTTCCTCATACCTGCCGGGCATGCCGCCGGACGGGGATATTGATTTTGGTATCGATTTGGTGCCATGCACTCAGCCTATTTCTATTCCTCCATATCGGATGGCACCGGCTGAGTTGAAGGAATTGAAGGAGCAGCTCCAGAACTCCTAGATAAGGGGTTCATTCGGCCGAGGTGTGTCGCCGTGGGGTGCACCGGTCCTGTTTGTTAAGAAGAAGGATGGATCCATGAGGATGTGTATTGACTACAGGCAGCTAAACAAAGTAACAGTGAAGAATAAGTATCCTCTGCCTCGTATTGATGATTTATTTGATCAGCTCCAGGGAGCTAGGGTGTTCTCGAAGATTGATCTTCGTTCAGGCTACCATCAGCTGAAGATTAGAGAGTCCGACATTATGAAGACTGCATTCAGGACCAGATATGGTCACTATGAGTTCCTTGTGATGTCTTTTGGGCTGACCAACGCCCCAGCAGCATTTATGCATCTGATGAACAGTGTGTTCAGGCCCTATCTTGATTCATTTGTGATCGTATTCATTGATGACATACTAGTCTACTCTCGTAGCCAGGAGGAGCATGCTCGACACTTGAGCATTGTATTGCAGAGATTGAGAGAGGAGAAGTTGTATGCCAAGTTCTCCAAATGTGAGTTCTGGCTTGAGTCCGTGGTATTCTTAGGGCACGTGGTGTCCCGTGATGGTATTCAGTTAGATCCGAGGAAGGTCGAGGTAGTGCAGAGTTGGCCCAGACCGACCTCAGTTACTGAGATCCGTAGCTTTCTGGGATTGGCAGGGTATTATCGCCGATTCGTTTAGGGATTCTCTTTCATTGCTTCACCCTTGACTAGATTGACTCAGAAGGGTGTTCCTTTCTTATGGTCCGAGGAGTGCGAGGAGAGCTTTCAGAAGCTCAAGACAGCACTGACCACAACACCAGTTTTGATTCTGCCGACAGCTTCAGATCCTTATATTGTATATTGTGATGCCTCGGGAGTTGGCATTGGTTGTGTGTTGATGCAGGAGAGTAGGGTCATTGCTTATGCTTCTCGTCAGTTGAAGCCCCACGAGAAGAACTACCTTGTTCATGATTTGGAGCTAGCAGCCATAGTTCATGCTTTGAAGATTTGGAGGCATTACCCGTATGGTGTCTCCTGTGAGGTGTTCACGGATCATCACAGCCTTCAGCACTTATTCAGACAGAAGGACCTTAATTTGAGACAGCGGAGGTGGTTGGAGTTGCTTAAGGATTATGACATCACTATTTTGTATCATCCGGGGAAGGCCAATGTGGTGGCCGATGCCTTGAGT
The DNA here is from genome assembly GCA_032618575.1 of Nicotiana noctiflora. Classification (NCBI taxonomy): domain Eukaryota; kingdom Viridiplantae; phylum Streptophyta; class Magnoliopsida; order Solanales; family Solanaceae; genus Nicotiana; species Nicotiana noctiflora. The sequence goes on from JASVEL010010154.1 coordinate 95,634, forward strand.
CGGAAGGCGGTTAGCATGGGCAGCCTAGCTTTCATCCCAGTTGGGGAGAGGCCATTTGCTTATGATGTTCAGGCCCTAGCCAATCGGCTAGTGAGATTAGATATTTCGGAGCCGAGTCGGGTGTTGGCTTGTGTGGTTTCTCGATCTTCCTTATATGATCGCATCAGGGAGCGACAGTATGATGACCCACATTTGCTTGTCCTTAAGGACAGAGTGCAGCATAATGATGCTAGAGATGTGACTATCGACAGTGATGGTGTTCTGAGGATGCAGGGCCGTATATGCGTGCCCAATGTTGATGGTTTGCGGGAGTTGATACTTGAGGAGGCACACGGTTCGCGGTACTCTATTCACCCAGGTGCCGCAAAGATGTACCAAGACTTGAGACAGCACTACTGGTGGAGGAGAATGAAGATGGATATTGTTAGGCATGTAGCTAAGTGCCTCAATTGCCAGCAGGTCAAGTATGAGCATCAGAGACCGGGCGGTGTTCTTCGGCGTATGGTTATTCCCGAGTGGAAATGGGAGAGGATCACCATGGATTTTGTTACTGGACTCCCTCGGACAGCGAGGAAGTTTGATTCCGTATGGGTGATTGTTGATCGGCTGACTAAGTCCGCACATTTCATCCCAGTTAGTACTACTCACTCATCGGAGCGGTTGGCAGCAATCTTTATTCGGGAGATTATCTGGTTTCATGGAGTCCCAATGTCTATCATATCTGACAGGGGTACCCAGTTCACATCTCAGTTTTGGAGAGCATTTCAGCGAGAGATGGGCACGCGGGTTGAGTTGAGCACCGCATTTCACCCCCAGACAGACGGGCAGTCTGAGCGCACTATTCAAATCCTCGAAGATATGTTGCGAGCATGTGTGATTGACTTTGGTGGTTCATGGGATGGGTTTTTGCCACTTGCTGAGTTTGCCTACAACAACAGCTACCAGTCGAGTATTCAGATGGCCCCGTACGAGGCATTGTATGGCAGACGATGTAGATCTCCCGTCGGATGGTTTGAGCCTGGTGAGGATAGATTGATAGGGACTGAGTTAGTTCAGGATGCTCTGGATAGAGCAAAGTTGATCCAGGAGAGGCTTCGCACAGCACAGTCTCGCCAGAAGAGTTATGCAGACCGTAGGGTTCGAGAGTTGTCTTTCATGGTTGGTGATAGAGTATTGTTGAAGGTTTCACCCATGAAGGGTGTCATGAGGTTCGGGAAGAAAGGGAAGTTGAGTCCCAGGTACATTGGTCCTTTTGAGATACTCGGGAGAGTTGGAGAGGTGGCATATGAGTTAGCCTTGCCACCCAGCTTATCCAGCGTTCATCCAGTATTCCATGTGTCTATGCTCCGGAAGTACATTGGAGATCCGTCTAATGTATTAGACTTCAGTACCATTCATCTTGATGGTGATCTATCATATGATGTGGAGCCTATTGCTATTTTGGGTCGCCGGGTAAGAAAATTGAGGTCGAAGGAGATTGCAGTAGTTAAGGTGCAGTGGAGAGGTCGGCCCGTAGAGGAGGCTACTTGGGAGGTTGAGCAGGAGATGCGGAGCAGATACCCTCAGCTATTTGAGACTTCGGTATGTTTCTTGACCCGCTCGAGGACGAGCGTTTGCTTAAGAGGGGGAGAATGTGACGACCCGGCCCATCGTCATGGGAATTACCATCCCGTTAAGTTGTAATTACATAATTCATGCTTTTATATCATTGTTAGAGTCTATCGGGGGAGTTAGGAGTGAATTGGATTGAAAATGAGGCATATAGCCTTTTTGAAGGAAACTTGAATAAGGAAAGTCAACCTGGAGTTGACTATTTGGTTAGAGGGCTCAGAATCGGATTCTGATGATTCGGTTAGTTCCGGAAGGTGATTTGTGACTTAAGGGAGCGATCGGAATTGAATTTGGAGGCCAGGTGTAGAAATAGGCTTGAATTGGCTAAGGTTGAATTTTGGCGAAATCCGAACGGTAGGTGAGATTTTGATCCGGGGGTCGGAATGGAATTCCGACAAGTTGCAGTAGCTACGTTAGGTGATTTTGGATGTGCCTGCAAAATTTTAGGTCATTCGGACGTCGTTTGGTCGGGTTTTTGATGGAATGTGTAATTCGGAAGTTTTGAAGAAACTTAGGCTTGAATCCGTGTGTAATTGGTGATTTTGATGTTTAGGATGGTGTTTTTATGATTGGAACAAGTTCGTATCGTGTTTTGGGGTATGTTGGTGGTTTTCGTTGGGGTCCGGGGGCCTCGGGGTGAATCCGGACCATCATCCGGCATTTGGAAGCAAGAAATGGTCTGCTGTAAATTGCAGATCACTGGGCATGAAATAAGCCTTCGCGTTCGCGAAGGCAAGTTCCGCGTTCGCGTAGGCCAGGTTCAGTAAGGCATCGCGTTCGCGAGGGCAATGCCGCGTTCGCGTAGGTTGGGGCCAGTTGGCCATCGCGTTCGCGATGGGTTGGATCGCGTTCGCGTAAGAGGAAAAGGTAAGGCATCGCGGACGCGTGACTTCACGTCGCGTTCGCGTAGAGTAAAAGTCAGGGGGCTGAGGAGTTGATCTTCGCGGACGCGTGAAAGAGTGTCGTGTTCGCGATGAAGAAGAGGAATAAGGCATCGCGTTCGCGTGAGAGGCGTCGCAAACGCGATGAAGAAAATAGGCTGGCAGTGAAGTTAAAAACCAGAACTGGTCAGTCGCGGGTTTAATACCCAAAACCTCCATTTTTGAGTTCCAAGAGAAGAAATTGACGGGAGATTGCTGGGAAATCATCGGGGTTTCGTTGGAGGTAAGTTTTGTTGCTTAATTACATCATTTTAACATGAAATCTTTGGTTATATTTCTATGGAAATGGAGGATTTAATGTGGGTTTAAGCCCTAGGCCTAAAATTTTAGAAAAATATCGATTTGAGTGGGCAAATGGAGTCCGAATTTGGTAAATTTGATATGCCTAGACTCGTATTGAGACGAGGGTTCCGAATATATAACTTTTATAATTTTTTGAGAAGCGCACCAAAAGTCGGGTTTTGACAACTTGTGGGTTTTGATATAATTTGGGTTATTTCGAATGAATTACGTGAAATTAGCATATATTGATGCATTCTCTATGATTTTGAGCAGATTTGGCACCCGAGGAGATTGATTTGCGAGGCAAACGCAAGGCGGATTGAAGCTTCTACCGGTTCGAGGTGAGTGGTGGTAGTAAACAATGTACTGAGGGTTTGAAACCTCGTACTAGCACTTCACAGTGCTATGTTGAGATGAGACATGCGTCTTGTGACGAGCGTGGTGACATTGTGATTGGGGACTTGGACTTGGTCCTTCCCGACTAATAATGAGATTATAACTGTACAATTGGGCTAATAGCCATGTTGGGGACTTGTGCCGATCTGTAGAGCATTAGGGAACCTATAGAGCTAGGTGACCCGTATATCGTGTTAGAAACATTCACTCAGCCGTAGCTCTAGCTGTATAGCATAATATGAGCCAGTACTAGATGCGTACATTGAGATGAGATAGGGTCAAGGATTCCCTGTTCTAGCTGAGTGGGCCTGAAAGGCCAAGTCTATATTGACTGAGACAGGGTCAAGGACCCACTGTGATATATTATATTGGGCCTGAGAGGCCAAGTACATACCGACTGGGATAGGGTCGAGGACCCATTATGGGGTATTATATATATATACCTATATTGGATCGGGCTGCACGCTGCAGCAGTATATATATACACGTAATATACATGTAATATACATGTAATATACATGTGGGACGGACTGCACGCCGCGATATTATTGCGCTTGGGCTGTAGGAGCCCCTTCGGAGTCTGAGTCTGCACACATTCGCAGTGAGCGCTGTATATATTATGGGATCGGGCTGCGCGCCGCAGCAGTATAAATATATATACATATATATATTGGATCGGACTGCACGCCGCAGTAATACATGTGTGCATCGGGCTGCACGCCGCAGTATATTAGTGCTTGGGCTTAGGGAGCCCCTCCGAAGTCTGTATACACCCCCAGTGAGCGCCATCGATGTTAAATGGAGCGGGCTACGCGCCGCAGCGGTATATGTATTGGAGCGGGCTGCACGTCGCAGCACTATACTTAATCGTATCCTACTATCTACGTAAATACTTATACAATATAGACATAGGTATGTGTCTTTATATGTTGAGATGGCCTTACACCGTAGGGGTACGAGTGAGGGTTGGATCAGTGTAGAATCTTGTAGAGATAAACGTGGATTGGAGATTTGAGTACTACCATAGTGATGACGTACCTGTGAGGGTTGCCTTAGAACTGCTAAGTGATAGCACAGGAGTTCTTACCTTCGGTTATTATTTATTATTGTTACTCACTGAGTTGAAATATACTCACCCCACTCCCCTGCACTTTCTGTGCAGATCCACAGGTGCCCGAGAGCAGTTGAGACATTGTAGCTGCTGATACTTGTCTACTTTTGCGGAGATTACGAGGTAGCTGCCAGCGTCCGCAGAGCTTGTTTTCTCCTTCTTTATCATCTTGTTGATTTCCTATTTGCCTAGACTTGGTTGTATTAGGATGCTATTCTGTAGAGGCTTAGTCTCGTGACACCACGATATGGTTGGGACCGTATTTTGTATGTTTTACATTTCGCTTATCACCTTATATGATCATTTACTATTTAAGTTTAATTTGATTAATAACTGGCTGGTTTAAGGGATAATATGGTCGGGCTTGCCTAGCATTGTGTTGGGCAATATCATAGTCTAAAGTAAACTCCTCTAGTACAATATACTGGACAAGATTACACTATATGAGATGTCATGTATATTATACTGCATTTAAACAAGACTGAACTATATGCTAGCCTAAAGTAAACACCTCCAGTACAATATACTGGACAAGATTATACTATATGAGATGTCCTGTATATTATACTGCATTTAAACAAGACTGAACTATATGCTAGCCTAAAGTAAACACCTCCAGTACAATATACTGGACAAAAAGATTACACACATGAGATGTCATGTATATTATACTGCATTTAAACAAGGCTGAACTATATGATAGCCGAAGGTCAACTCCTCCAGTACAATATACTGGACAAAAAGATTACACACATGAGATGTTCAGTATATTATACTGCATTTAAACAAGGTTGAACTATATGATAGTCTAAAGTAAACTCCTCCAGTACAATATACTGGACAAGATTACACTATATGAGATGTCCTGTATATATGCTAGCCTAAAGTAAACTCCTCCAGTACAATATACTGGACAAGATAATACTATATGAGATGTCCTGTATATTATACTGCATTGAAACAAGGCTGAACTATATGCTAGCCTAAAGTAAATTACTCCAGTACAAAATACTGGAAAAAAAGATAACACACATGTGATGTCCCGTATATTATACTGCATTGAAACAAGGCTCAACTATATGCTAGCCTAAAGTAAACTCCTCCAGTACAAAATACTGGAAAAAAGATAACACACATGTGATGTCCCGTATATTATACTGCATTGAAACAAGGCTCAACTATATGCTAGCCTAAAGTAAACTCCTCCAGTACAAAATACTGGAAAAAAAGATAACACACATGTGATGTCCCGTATATTATACTGCATTGAAACAATGCTCAACTATATGCTAGCGTAAAGTAAACTCCTCCAGTACAATATACTGGAAAAAAAGATAACACACATGTGATGTCCCGTATATTATACTGCATTGAAACAAGGCTCAACTATATGCTATCCTAAAGTAAACTACTCCAGTACAATATACTAGAAAAAAAGATAACACACATGTGATGTCCCGTATATTATACTGCATTTGAAACAAGGCTCAACTATATGCTAGCCTAAAGTAAACTCCTCCAGTACAAAATACTGGAAAAAAGATAACACACATGTGATGTCCCGTATATTATACTGCATTGAAACAAGGCTCAACTATATGCTAGCCTAAAGTAAACTCCTCCAGTACAAAATACTGGAAAAAAGATAACACACATGTGATGTCCCGTATATTATACTGCATTGAAACAAGGCTCAACTATATGCTAGCCTAAAGTAAACTCCTCCGGTACAATATATTGGAAAAAAAGATAACACACATGTGATGTCCCGTATATTATACTGCATTGAAACAAGGCTCAACTATATGCTAGCCTAAAGTAAACTCTTTTAGTACAATATACTGGAAAAAAAGATAACACACATGTGATGTCCCGCATATTATACTGCATTGAAACAAGGCTCAACTATATGCTAGCCTAAAGTAAACTCCTCCAGTACAATATACTGGAAAAAAAGATAACACACATGTGATGTCCCGTATATTATACTGCATTGAAACAAGGCTCAATTACATCCTAACACAAAATAAACTCCTCCAATACAAAATACATTATCATAAAAAACGGAAAATTCAACAAATAGAGAAAATTTCATAAAAATTTAAACCTAGCGCTACAAAAATCAACAATAATAATGAAAATTAAACCAAAAAACAAAACAGTAATAACGGAAATTCAACACATTACCATAAAAAACGAAACTCACCAAGAAATTTTGAAGAAAATTCGAAATAAAACTGTGTTGAAATCCGTACAAAGCTTCGTAGAAAACTTTTTCCTCAGAAAACTGTATTGAACAACCGTACAGCTTCAAAAACAAAGAGAGAGACATATTAAAAAGGTAAGGGTACTAATGTTATTTTACAATATATTTTAAGTTAATTTGGCTAAAAATCGATAACTTTAAATCGGTGGCTATTTTTCAATAGCCAACCGAATAAATGGCTATGCCATACAATTTCGACAGTATATTACTCCAAATTGATTTATCTGTATGTGTGTAGGGCCAAAGTAGGCCAGCTAGTATGGCAGCTAGTTTTTTGTGTTAGGCTTTCATTGTCCACATTTTCCTCCCCTTCCCCTCCGCCATGTAATTACTTTTTTTTTCCTAAAGGAATCAATTATCATTACCCAATCACCCAAAAGTTACTTGAATAATAATATGTGAAGGAGTAGGTCATAGTTTAACTCATCCAACTCACTTATATATAGTATGAGTGCATCATTAAACAAAGAAGAAGAAAAAATGAAATTGAGCATTCAATCAAATGTATTATTTAGATTTTTTTTTTTTTTTTTTAATTTCGCATTATTATTGCATGTTATGAAAAAAAAATTAGCAAATTTTATCGTTTTCACAATTAACAAATTTTATTTTTGTTGTGTTATTGGTTGCTAATGTTTGAGTTTATTTTCATTTGCAAAATCTTGTACTTTTATCATAATTAAAATATGTCGAAATCTGAGTTATTTTTTTTTAAAAATTATCTAATAAATTATTGCTAGGAAAATTGTTTATCTTCTCAAGTATTTTGATGCAAAACTACTTGTAACTCATAATCTTATGAATGCCGCTTATGTTGCTTTAAATTAATACTAGTCATTAGCGAAATATCGTTTGCCTTTTTTACCCTTTTAAAATAGAATTCACACTAGACAAATTAGTCATTTAGTTATTTTCCTAATATTTAGCAATATCCATTTAATTATTTCCTAATATTTATAAATAGTTATTTAACTATTTTTGTAAATTTTTTAATCATTTTTAAAAAGTCTTTATTTATATGAGAGTTGATTATAGCCATACAAGAAAATAAAAATATTACATATGTGGGAAGAATAAATTCTAATTTTGATCAACATGAATTTTATATTCTAACTCCTTCCAATACAATATTAAAGTAATATTTTCATAATCAAACGATTGAAGAAATACTACCAGATGAAGAATCTGATATGCATGATTATGTGTTTAGATAAAAAGAAGAATTGTAGATTAATCATACTATAACGACTGAATTAATCTATTTTTACAAAAATAATTTATTATTTTCTATATGTTGCAAACAATAAATATGTAGTACTTATTAAAGCAATTGAATAATTTGCATTATGATGATAAGAAGAAAAAAATCTTTTGCAAGTTAATCAACCATAATTTTGTCTTTTTAGAATAAATTAAAAAATATAGAGTACACGCGCAACGCGCGTATACAAAGACTAGTTATGATAAAAGTACAAGATTTTGCAAATGAAAATAAACTCAAACATTAGCAACCAATAACACAACAAAAATATAATTTGTTAATTGTGAAAACGATAAAATTTGCTAAATTTTTTTTCATAACATGCAATAATAATGCGAAATTTAAAAAAAAAAAAAAATGATGTGTAGGGCCAAAGTAGGCCAGCTAGTATGGCAGCTAGTTTTTTGTGTTAGGCTTTCATTGTCCACATTTTCCTCCCCTTCCCCTCCGCCATGTAATTACTTTTTTTTTCCTAAAGGAATCAATTATCATTACCCAATCACCCAAAAGTTACTTGAATAATAATATGTGAAGGAGTAGGTCATAGTTTAACTCATCCAACTCACTTATATATAGTATGAGTGCATCATTAAACAAAGAAGAAGAAAAAATGAAATTGAGCATTCAATCAAATGTATTATTTAGATTTTTTGGAGCACAAGAATTGCCAAATAATATTAGATCAATTCTCCGGGGAAATCGTGTTCGCGCGTACTATAATTCGGCCACTAGATCCGCCCTTGAGTCTATACGTGTAGAGTTGAATTACGTTTATTTTAACTCTTACATCTTATTTGGATGATTGTTACCCATTATATTGTATTGTATTATTATCTCAAAACAATGTTTATTTTGATTGTTTATTCAAAGTTGGTTGCATCGTATTGCTAAATCCATTATTCCGGAATAACCAAAAGCCTCATTTATGAAACAACCGATTTGGTGCGGTGAGATCGTTTCCTATTTCTTTTCTAATTGTGCCTTACTTATTACTCCATAATTCTTTTTTTAATTTTATTTTAACTCCAAATCTCCAACCTATTGACCTACTTTATCTTCTTTCATCTTTTTTAGTGTTGGTTTGCCCCGTTTTATTATCCAAGTCTCTGTTAAATCTTTTATTTCTTTCCATCGTTATAATTAATTTTTGTTGTTACTAATATTAGTTAATCTTTTTTTCCAGGTTTTTGCTCTTGTTCTCAAGCTACATAATTAATCATAAATTAGTAGAAAGAGGTTGTCTTCCGTTATATTTATGTGAACTTATCAGTTATAATACAATACGATACAATCTAACCAAACAACAAAATATATTTAACAACAGTAAACGATACAATCTATTTAAACATTATACCTATAAAATGATACAATACATTATAAAACGATAAATAACAATAATTCAAACATAGTGTTAAATGAATAAACACTCATCTAACCTGTTCAAGTTTGAGCAGATACATACAGGGGAATACAAGTGGATAAAGTGAAAATCAGCTCATTCAATTGTTGGGAAGTGGTTAGTAACTTAGTATCATAACCTTTTCAAAATAAATGGTTAGAGCGTCAAACTCGTCGGAATGGACTTCTCTAAATTTAGTTCCTCTCCGAACAAATGCATTACCTCGTTGGCCCATCGTCTTAACTCTTAAGTCTCATTTCAAAGCCAAAATTCGGTAATTTTCTTCTCTAGTTGCAGTCTCCTTCAGTTGTCTTTTGCGATTGTAACTCTGACTAAGAAACGGTGCTGTAGTTAGGGCACAAAGTACAATAAAAACGTGGTTTGTTCCTCATATGTTATTTAACAGTGCCACGTGAAACTCAGTGGTTGGTAATTCAAATAATTTCCTAAGAGTTTTCCTGCTCTACAGTAAAATTTCAATAGCGATCTTGTTGTCTTGTAGTCTCCAATATTGATAAAAAAATCCTGTCAATTAAAGAAATGTATTTAGGATAGCTACTAATACTATTATGACAGCGTGTCCAGTACCAATTTCCTATTGGACTTCCAGTGTTTACGAAAGAGATAGTATGGGCTCATTTGTGTGTGGTAAATTCGTATTGGGCCTACCCTCAAAGCAAACCTAAACCCAGATAAGCACCCTCATGGGGCTATCTCAAATTATTGACAGCGAATGGCCACTGTGGAGAGATCGGGACCGCTTTAATTCATTCTCCAGAAAACTACACAGTATAGCCGCTACCATAAATAATAGCAGCTAGCAAAATGTCGGTGTTTTGGATAGGCCAGAAATGCCGGTATGTATTATGCGTGAATCAAATTTATCCTATAAAGCGACTTTTGAATTGTATTTGTCATTATATCAATTTTTTTAGTCAAATACTGTACGAGCTATAATTCGACCTCACAATACTCAGAATATATTAATTGTTTCCCGCGTTCCAAATACGTATAACGGGCGTCGAGGCCGTCGCCAACTGAACGCAGACGCCATAAGTAACAAGGCCGCCCTCGACCATAGAATATAGTTCGCCGGCGCCTACAACTCTTTCGGTAAAGACGACTCCTTGCGGGTACGCCCACAGCAGTTTTATGACACTGATTCAATCTCCAAAGAAAGTCAACTATCATAATCAAAGACCCTATAAATACCAAGGCAACTAGAGAAAAAAGGGTTCCACTCTCTCCCCATGGGGGCTCTAAGAAATACATAGCACAAAATAGAGTGAGAATCACCATCAATAATACAGGGCAATAGTAGATCCATGAAAACATGATTATAAGGATCTGAACCTCTTTATGAAGAGGCAGATTAACCCATCATCATGAATAAAGATCACTAGATATCCCCTGCTATCTCTACATATGTCTCCATTCTCTTTTTCCTTTATTAAACTTCAAATATGCTACGACCTGCTATGATTGGCCCATTAGTTTTAATAATTGTTTTGAGTTCATAAATGTTCGTAAACATTAAGGGTCAAACAATTTGGCGCCGTCTGTGGAGATTTCATAGCAAGGTCGCATAGCTTTCCCTGAAGTCACAAACAAAGGGAAAACGACGAACGAGGGTTAAAAGCCCAACCAGAACGAGCTCGGTTCGTCTAAAAAAATGATGATGAATGAAAAGAGAAAAGTCAACAAAAGTTCAATTACGATTGAACCGAGTCTAAGCTATGAGCCTTCGCCAATATAAGTTCAACAACAGTTGAAGTGGAACTCGGGCTACGAGCCCTCGACTCAAAAGGTCAACTAAAGTTCAATTACGGTTGAACTGGGACTCAGGCTATGAGCCTTCGCCAATGTAAGTTCAACAACGGTTGAAGTAAAACTCGGGCTACGAGCCCTCGACGCTAAGAGCCAATTAAAGTTCAATTACGTTTGTACTGAGACTCAGGCTATGAGCTTTCGCCAATGTAAGTTCAACAACGGTTGAAATAGAACTCGGTCTACGAGCCCCCGACTCAAAAAGTCAACAAAAGTTCAACTACGGCTGCACTGGGACTCAGGCTATGAGCCTTCGCCTTCGCCAATGTAAGTTCAACAACAGTTGAAATAGAACTCGGGCTACGAGCCATCGACTCAAAAAGTCAACAAAAGTTCAATTACGGTTGAACCGGGACTCAGGCTATGAGCCTTCGCCTTCGCCAATGTAAGTTTAACAACAATTGAAATAGAACTCGGGCTACGAGCCCTCGACTCAAAAAATCAACAAAAGTTCAGTCACCATTGGACTGAGACTCAGGCTATGAGCCTCCGCCAATGTAAGTTCAACAACAGTTGAAGTAAAACAAAAGGCCAAGGGTCCTCGACCCACGACAACCGGTGACCACATGAATGGAAAACACGCAACATAATGAGCAAAAAGTGAGCAAAAAGAGAAAAAAGGGGGGAGATTCCCCCCATTCCAAATTAAAACAGGCGGACACGGGCCACGCCCGTCCGCCTCGAAACAACAAATTGTCCAAAATTAACAACAACAATCAATCAAATAAAAAATAGCCACATACGGCAACCAGAAAAAGAAAATACAACCAACTAATCACCAATCAACTAGGGGTTGCCAGCAACGCCGTCCACTCCAGTTCCATCATCGCCGGCCTCCGCCGCTCCATCATCAGCCCCGCCCGCGTCGGCCTCAGCTCCGCCCACGTTGGCCCCAGCTCCGCTTCCACCGGCCTCTGCCGCACCTTCGTCATTATCAGCTCCGGCACCGCTTCCTCCAGGAATATCATCGTTATCATGCATCGCGACGTCAAAACCTCACTCCTCCCGGGCCTCCCACGCCTTCTGACGCGCCTGGTCGAAGGCCTCTTCAGTGATCAGGCCGGCTTCAAACAAATGCTTATATATGTCTCGATGCGCTTCGGCATAGACCCAAGCCTCACGATAACTACCCAAACACGCGGACTACTCCTGGACACGCCAGTTTTTTTGTTCGAGAAGCACTATGTGCCCCGCGGCCTCCTGAGCATTCCCCTCCAACGTCCTGATCCGCTCCTCGAGGCTGTTCTCCCTGGAGGCGGCAACGGCCCTTATCGCCAACAGCTGAGAGTCGTTGGCTTGGATAATCCCTTCAAGCTCGGTCACTCTGGCAGAAGTCTCAACCAGCCTACGCCTCATGTCGGTCGATTCCCCCTCCACAGCGGTAACCTTTCCGCTCCACTCCGCGGTAACTGCCATCACCTTGTCCAAACATTGGCGCTCGCTCTCCAAGGATGCACTTCTTGCGGCCTCTAGCTCGTCGTTCGCCTGGCGCAGTCGCTCCTCCAAGGCCTCAATATGGCCGAGCGCCTGGTCCCTTTGCAATTCCACCCGCGCTAACTCCTCGACCAACTCTTGGTTGCGGGGATCATCTCTCAAGCGCTCCTCGAGCTCCCTGTATTTAAGCCGTAAGTGGCGGCACCTCTCGAGAACACGGAGGAGAACCCCGACTCGAACATTGGTCTGACGCAGGCACTCTACCTGCAGCAAAAAAGCCTGCGAAACAAAAAAAAAATATAAATACATAAGGGTCAGTGACGGAAACTTGAGAAGACGTAAGACGTTACGAGGAAATAATCAGTCCGAAACGCATACCTTTATGCCTAACGACGCTACCTCATTCATTATACTAACATCCGTCACCTCCCTCAGCGACTGGTTCTCCAAAGAAGAACACAACTGACCCAGCAGCGGCACCATAGAAGCATCCCTTAGCAACAAATTTTCATCCTCGGGAATTTCGATCACTTGCGGCCTCCCATCTGGATAGACAGTCGCACGCGTGATCCCATCACGGAACATACGAACGTCCTCGGAGTCCAGGTCGGAACCAGACGGAGACACCTCTCCTGTCGCGGCCGCCCCCGTCGACGGGGTGTTGGAATCTCCAAGATCCACGACCATCCGCGAGGGCTCGCCCGCCTCAAATCTGTGGATGAAAGACTGGGCAGTGGGGGCGGCACTCACTTCCCGCTCGTCCCGGGCCCTCAAATCATCCGCCGTTCCCATTGGAGTGCGCACCTCAGCAATTTCCCTCGTCCCGGAGGGTGGCGGAGGAGTCACCACTACTTCCTCATTTGCAACCGGTCGCGCCTCCTGAGGAGCCTGAGGTGGAAGGATCCGCCGCCTAACCAAGGGCCTCTCCTCTTCATCTCGAGAAGGCGATGCCTCCCGGGAGCGTACAACCCCCTACATACTCCCGCCTTCGAGCCGAGGGTGAGCAGGCGAAGGGGCAGCTACGGAATCAACACAGACGGCCCTGGGAGCCCGAGCAGCCGTAGGAGTGAAAAACCTGGCGATCGCCCTAGGACGCCGAAATATGGGCTGAGGAGCCCTGCCGTGGATTACCCGTCCTGCAAAGATAGAAGATAAATCAGCACTGAATTACGACGACTGCCAAAAGACGGATACGCCCCATTGATGTAAAGCCACTTACCTACGACCAGACTGTGGCCGTATCTCCTCGAGAAGGACGCCCACGAGCGAATCCCCTCAGTATGCGGAAGGACAACTTCTAACCATCCGCACAGACCAGTGAATAGAGGTGGGGGCGACCTGTCAGCTGCGGAAACGAGAAAACGACCATCAATCAAGAGACAAAAGTAAAACACAATTTCAGTCCCCCTCAAAAAGAAAAATAATAAAAAGACTTACGGGCGTGATTCCAGGCCTCCGGAAAGCCCGAAGGGGACGCCACCAGATGACTGGTCTGGATGTAGAAAAATTGTTCATATTGACGAGTCTCAACCTCATCGTCCAAGGCCATCACCAATCCTTTCCACCCTCGCGAGACCATCCGAATCATGCTCCCCCGAGTCCGTTGAGGAGCGAAAAGAGCAAGGACGTGCTGGAGAGTGACCAATCTGCCCGCTAACTCCGAGATCTTGAGCAGCATGGAAAATAGCAGGGTGAGCTGCCCCGGACAGACGTCGTAATACCGGCAAAAATCGACTAGTAGATTGGGAAGGGGCATCCTGAACCCCAGCCTGAGCGAGAAAGAGTAGAACACGCAATACCCCGGGCGGTCGGTGTGCACCCTGTCTCCGGGCTGGGCTAATATGATGTCAGCATGGGAGGGGATAAGCCCCTGCGCGCGCAGCTGGGCCACGCTCACCTCCCCCATCAGTGGGGCCTCATTGACCGGCTCGGCACCGCCATCTGCAGTGAAATCCACCGCCAAACTTCCCGCACCTGGAAGTATATCATCAACCGAGGGCATCCTCTCAATATCATTCTGGTCAGCTGCCGAAAGTACGAGGGACAATCCCTCAATCACTGGAGACTCTACGGGCAGCACCACCGGGAGACCGTCGCGAGGAGGAATGCCAGCCATTAACTTGGGTCACCAGGAGGATTAGATGAAGAACAGAGGATATAACTAAGAACGGGCAGCAATTATGCCACGGAAAAAAGCAAGATTGCCTGAGAACTTGCTAAAGAGAAAAACTATCAGCAGAACAAAGAACAAAGAAATGTCTGACATATCAAGCCCTATTATAAAGAAAAATTGAATCAAAACCTCGGGAAACTGACAGGCGCCATTTAATGCGAATCCTAACCGTCAGAAATGGTTCGATTCTCATCGAAACCGTCGCTTCCACGATCGAAATCGGGGAGTGTGCGCCGGAACACAAGCCGTCACTGCAAGCACCCCTAGTACGGCGACACATCGACCGGACCCCGTATCCTGAAGCCTACGTAGGGCGGGAGCGCCTTCGGATCCTCGACCGACGAAGAGGCGTCCCGAGAGGTCGCCATGTTATCGGTCGGAAGGGGACGCCGCACGGATAATCAAATCCGCTCATCTCGATTCGTCTCGACGAAACCGTGATAAGCGGAAGGACTATCTGTATGAGCTATAATTCGACCTCACGATACTCAGAATATATTAATCGTTCCCCTCGTCCCAAATACGTATAACGGGCATCGAGGCCGTCGCCAACTGGGCGCAGACGCCATAAGTAACAAGGCCGCCCTCGACCATAGAATATAGTCCGTCACCGCCTACAACTCTTTCGATAAAGATGACTCCTTGCGGGTACGCCCACAATAGTTTTATGACACGGATTCAATCTCCGAAGAAAGTCAACTATCATAATCAAAGACCAATAAATACCAAGGCAACCAGAGAAAAAGGGGTTCCACTCTCTCCCCATGGGGGCTCTAAGAAATACAGAGCACAAAATAGAGTGAGAATCACCATCAATAATACAGGGCAGCAGTAGATCCATGAATACATGATTATAAGGATCTGAACCTCTTTATGAAGAGGCAGATTAACCCATCATCATGAATAAAGATCACTAAATATCCTGTGACGACCCAAAGGGTCATCACTTGTTTTATTAATCATTTCGAGCTTCTGAGGTCCTGAAAACCTCATTTATAGTTTCCTCGATTTGTGTGCGCAGTTCGGGCGCGAAGTTTGAAAATTTTTTTTATGTTGAAATATATGAAAAATGTGAGAAATTTGAAGAATTTTGATATTAATATTGATATAGTTGACTTTGGTCAACATTTTTGGTAAACGGGCCCCGACCCGTGATTTGACGGTCTCAGAAAATCCGTAGAAAAATATGGAACTTGGGCATATGCTCGGAATTGAAATCCGAGGAGAACCCCGGTAAAAGAATTTTTCTGTTAAATTGTTTTCTGAAAATGTTTAAGGAAAATAAAACTGAAATTTTATCAAAAAGTAATGGTATCGGGCTTGTATTTTGGTTCCGACGCCCGGTACATGTCATATATGTTGGTTAAGCGCTTCCTGCAAAGTTTGGTTGAAAACGGACGTCGTTTGACGTGTTTCGGCCTTAAATTGGAAAATTTGGAACTTTATGAAATTTGAAAGATTTCTTGGATTTCATGGTTTAATTCATTGTTTTTAATGTAATTTTGGTGATTTGATCGCACGAGTAAGTTTGTAGGATGTTTT
The DNA here is from genome assembly GCA_032618575.1 of Nicotiana noctiflora. Lineage (NCBI taxonomy): Eukaryota > Viridiplantae > Streptophyta > Magnoliopsida > Solanales > Solanaceae > Nicotiana > Nicotiana noctiflora. The sequence goes on from JASVEL010010154.1 coordinate 111,877, forward strand.
TAAGTTAGTGTATGTGTTTGGTTAGGAGCCCTGAGGGCTCGGGAGTGTTTCAGAGGTGTCTCAGAGTGTTTTCGGACTTAAGAAAATTTCAGAAAAAAACATTGCAGAAATAGTATCCCGGAACAGTACCGTGTACAGTACCCTATGTACAGTGCGTGCACAGTATCCCATTTATAGTACCTATGAACAGTACGTATACAGTCCCCGTGAATAGTACCGTGTATAGTACCCCATGTACAGTACTGTGAACAGTACCGTGTACAGACCGTGAACAGTAAAATGCGTGAACAGTACCCCGCGAATTTCTGGACAGAATACTTATTTCAGGAAAATGGGATTTGTCCCATTTTCCATTTTTTTGTCAAATTGGGGCTCGGGAAGAGGCGATTTTCGAGAAATTTTCAGAAAAAACAACGGGGTAAGTGTTCTTAACTTAATTGTGGTTATATTACTCGAGTCTATTGCAAGTTTTGTCATTAAATCCATGAATTTTGCGGGAAAAGCTTAGAAACCCTCTCGAATAGATTTGAGGATTTGAGGGTCGAAATGTTATGGAAATTTAGTAATTTTGCTATGGTTGAACTCATATCGGAATGGGTGTTTGGATTTCGCAAGTTTTTTCGGGATTCGAAATGTGGGTCCCACTATTGAATTTTAAAATATATTTTGAATTTTATCCGAAATATTAGTAAATTTATTATCCAATTCATTCCTACGATTCGTGTTGAGTATTTCGAATTGTTTGTGAATAGATTTGAAGCATTTGGTGACAAATTTAAAAGGAAAAGCGGTGCGTAAGCATTGAGTTGGCCTTAAACTTTCGAGGTAAGTGTTTGTTCTATCCTAGCTTGAGGGAATAGGATTATGTGCTATGTGCTATGTGATCGAGTGTGGTGTATGGGCTGTGGTGACGAGCATCCATACACTGGCGTCTAGCATGACAGTGAGTCATTGTTGATATTCATTGTGAGATGTTTAAATATGAATTATTGAACCCTTGCCGGGTTGTAGAATTGAATATTGTTTTCCCTTGCCGGGACTTGTTGTAAAGTGGATTATGTTTGCCCTTGCCGGGGCTTTGTGGTGATGATTATTGTGTCCCTTGCCGGGACGGTTCATGATTTATTGTTTTCATTCTATGCCCTTAACTGTGATTGTTATTTGGGTGAGGAAGAGTGATAATGCACGAAGGGTGATGCAGTGCCTTGATTTATTGATTATGCACGAAGGTAAATGTTGTGCCTTGTTATTGATTATGCACGAAGGTTAATGTCGTGCCTTGTTATTGATTATGTACGAAGGATCATGTCGTACCATGGATATGAGGATGAGAGTAAAAGCACGAAGGGTGATGCCGTGCACTTTATTGCTTATTTGGTGAGGATGAGAGTAAAAGCACGAAGGGTGATGTCGTGCAACTATTTGCCATTCCTTGACTTGATATTACCTGTTTTCCATTATACTTTGTTTTCCTTGTGGACTTGTTAACTGTTGTTAATTGCTGAGTTCTTCTGAGATATTCCTTGTTGAGTTGTTACTTGATTATTTCTCGTTATCTTGTGGTATATATATATATATATAGAACTGCACAGATTTACGTGGGTGTCTGGTCCTAGGCTTGTCACTACTGCACTTACCAGCACATGGGGTCGGTTGTGTTGATACCGCACTTCTGTATGTTTTTGCACAGGTCTAGGTTTCGATCAGGAGCAGCAGCAGTAGATCTTTTGCGTGGGAGTGGAGCATCTTGAGACCGAGGTATGTTGCAGGCGTCCGCAGGCCCGACGTCTCTTCCTTTTATTTATGTTACTAGTTGTAGTCTCCTTGTTCCGAGACAAACAGATTATGTTATATTTCTTTCAGACCTTTATGTGTAGTATTCATGAAGTAGTTCGTGAGTTGGTGACTCCACTTCTTCGGTAGAGGATTTCAGTATCATTTTACCTTGAAACTGCTTATTGCTATTTTTATAAAGTCTTCCGCACTTGTTTAATTAAGGTTATGATTTTGGTTGTTAAATTGAATATGAAATATTGCTAAAAATAGGATAGTGTGAATAAAGTGGCTTGCCTAGCTATCATGAGTAGGCGCCATCACGATCCCGATGTTGGGGGAAAATCCGGGTCGTGACATATCCCCTACTATCTCTACATATGTCTCCATTCTCTTTTTCCTTTATTAAACTTCAGATATGCTACAACCTGCTATGATTGGTCCTTAGTTTTAATAATTATTTTGAGTTTATAAATGTTCGTAAACATTAAGAGTCAAACAAATACAATACAAAAATTTTGCAATATGCGGAAATATATTGAGAAGTATAATTTTACGATGAGAGCGATCTAGAATCCCTCTATTACATAGGGCTCCACCTTTGTGGCGTCAAATATACACAAAGCTAGGTACCTTTATATGTTTGCAATAACACAATTCTTTTCATGAGAGTGTTGAAAATCATGTGTAAATCAATTTCTAATGTTTTTAAAGGATAAAATAAGGTCATATTTTGTGAGAGGACAAAAGGAACGATAGGTCATTAAAATAGTATTTTGTGGATGAAAGGTGTATAGCGTAAAATCGGTTCAAATTAAATACTCATATAATAGAATGATAGGTGGAATCAGAGACAGATGGAAATCAAGACGGGGGAATAGCTTCAGTTTGACACCAGGAAGAGCATATTATTAATAAAGACAAACGAATGCATGTCGTCCGGTGACATTCAATGAGGAATATTCTACAGTATTAAATTCATAGTCTGTTATAGAGATTTTTGGCATTAATAGCCCGCCGTTACGCATTCTTCAATAGCCTCCATGATTGTCATTTAAGAGAGGTTTGATCCTACAACCTTGTTTCCTAGGTGAAATTATAAACATCAATTTCATCAGCCATTGTTAAACACGCGAATTTTCTTAAATCTTATGTTATATACTATTGAAAGCTCAATAATACTTTATTTCTTGTCTTCTAATACTTGTATTACTACCTTCGGAAGCACTGCTCCCGGAACAAGAGTTATCTGTTACTTTATCTCGATTTCAATACTAAATCTTGTATTTTATTTAATTAATTTATAATTTTGTGATCAAATAGATATACCTGTTTATAAACCACGTTATAACTCTAGCGTTTTACAGTTAAACAAATGGTTGACAAGGTTTTGAATTTTTCTGAAGCAAGTAATATGAACTAAAAGTTAAGATATTTCACAAGAAAATGACTTAGCTTTCACCTTCACATCAAGAGCCCGTTTGGATGAGCTTGTCGTAAGTGACTTTTAAGCCAAACGTCAAAAGTTAGGAATTCTAGCTTTTGGTTTATTTTTATCATTTTACCTTAAAATAAGTGCTTATAATTTTTTTTTATCCAAACACTACAAAATGCTTAAAAGCACTTAAAATAAACCAATCCAAACGGGCTCTAATTGAGGAAATCATTTCTCCATTTTTACATAAATATAATTTAAATAATACTCCCTCTGTTTCAATTTATATGAACCCATTTTACTGGGTACGGAGTTTAAGAAAAGAGAAAAGACTTTTGATCTTGTGGTGTAAAATGAGGCACCTTTATTTTGTGTGTATATAAATCATTTCATAAAGGTAAATTGTTTCCAAATAAGGAAATGAGTCATTCTTTTTGGCACAGACTAAAAAGGAAATGAGTTCACATAAATTGAAACGGAGGGAGTATTGAAGATACCAAATACTACAAAATAGTTTTATAAACGAAAACATTCCATCATCTCAAACACAAGATTTAGAGGTCGCCAACGAAAAGGAGCAATACATGATTGGTCGTAAAAACATTGGGTATACCAAATGTTATTAATGGCACCTAATGTTGCAATATTGAACTTTGTTCATTAATGACCAAAAACTCAACTCCAAGAGAATAATAAATTAGCCAGAGAAAAAGAAGAGAAAATGCAAACAGAGAATTTCACGGTTTCAGGGGTTGTATGCTTAAATCCTATACCTAAGAGGAATAGGAGTTCAGCGACATATTATAGGAGTAGTTATTTTATCCTAGTTCTTTTCTTAATTGCTTCTCTTCGAACTAAGAAAGACTGCAAAATTAAAGGAATTTTAGTTGATAAACAGTAATACATCCATCATATATAGAAGAGATCGAAAAGGAAAGACATCAAAAGGGAAAAGTATTACATCATCTGCTTTTTCATGGTATCTTGGACTATCCATCTCTGCGATCATGGGCGGAGGTAGAGCTAAAAGTTTAGATACGGGTTCGATCGAATTAATGAAGTAATTTTATTTAAATATGTATTTATGTTATAAAATTTATTAAATATGTAAAAATATTAAATTTAAACCTAATATTATCACTTGAAGTTATTTTAAAACTCAGTATCAATAATATTAAAATCTTAACTCCACGTCTACGTGCAATTCCATATTTTGCATTGTGTTGCTGCTAGTGATGACAAGTAGTTGAGTAATACTATTGTTTAAACCAAAAAATAGTTTTCAAGGTCAAAGCAATAATTTTATATGACGGGCCACAAGTAACCGATTCAATCAGAAAGATACAAATTTTCGTTAATGCAACATGACGGAGAAGTAAAAAAATAAATTTAATGACAGATACAACAATAAAAATAAAGCAGAGAAGAAAAAATTCTTATTGAATGATCCTTGATAGGATAATGAGCTGAACAAGGGCTTGAAGGGCCGAACTATGGCTAACTTGAGAGCAAGGTGCTATGAATTACAATGTATATAATTGTAGAGAAGAAAATTAGATTTTTCCTCCATGGTGGTAAAAGTATGTTTGTTTATAGGGCTAAATCTAAGTAACTATTCTACTTGAATTATGGGTCCATTTTGAGCATTTACTCAATCCATCCATTACTTTTGGAAGACTTGCAACAGCTGTGTAAATGCTGGAATTCAGTAACTGATGAGTTAATTCCATAACTGCTGAGTTAATTTCGTAACTGATGAATCAATCTCGTGCATGTTGAGTCAATCACATGCCTGTTGAGTCAATCTCGTGCCTGTTGAGTCAGTCTCGTGTCTGTTAAGTCAATCTCGTGCCTGTTAAGTCATTCTTGTAATTGATTGCCTTGTTATGACCGTTGGATTTGGTGTTGACTATGGTGGTTTCCTGTCTTTTATTTTTGGTTTGAATGGTGTTTAGGTTTTAGAATTGGTTGAAAATGCAACGAGAGATAACAAGAAGACCAAGATAATATCGAAGCATGTTTTGTTAGTTGTAAGGAACGATGAAGAGCTTGGAAAACTTCTAGCTGGTGTAACCATTGCTCATGGAGGTGTTCTTCGTAACATTAATCCAGTTCTTCTGCAACTAGCAGAGATGATGAAGGGTATTGGGCTTAAATTAGAAACTTCATTAAGGGTATATTCGAAATTACACATATAATTATCGTGTATTACTGTTTGGGATGAGTAGACAACGTGCTTCTCCGAAAGTGCATTAAACGCAAGGTGAGCTGACTGTGTCAGGTGTTTACTTGATCTACTTAATAACCATTTGAAGTGCCAATATGAAAAATGGTCCAGTTGAGGTGTTTATTTGATCGTCGAGGATAACTTAAAGGGGCTGTTTATGTATTTCGCCGGGTAAATTAGGCTTTTTTCTGTTTAATCTTAAGAGATGTTAAGTCAAAAGTCATTAAAAATAAAGAAGAGATGAAGAAAAGTAGTGGTAGGAACTGAGTAGATACATTCCAAAAAGAGTACTATTAGATAGGACATCTGGTTTTTCTAGCTTGCCTTAGACTTAGAGCAGTAATAAATTAAACCTGAAAGTAAAATCTGGACAATTTCCTTAAATGCTGATATGACAGAAGAAGTCAAGAATGATTCTGAAATTATCATCACGTAGGGTTTGGCACAGTAGATGGGGTCCAGGGACGGCTTTCTATTAGCTGTATGATCAGAAATCCACTCGTCGTTTTCTCTATCGTTACGCATATAAAAAGCTCTCAAATTTCATACTTTCACCACACCTCCAATTGTATAATATCATACAATTAACAGAAAAACAATGGCCAAATTGACTTCCTTAAAATATTCAGCTGCAATTCTAATATTGCTATATGCCTTGACCTTTTCATTTTCAGTGAGTGCACGACCCGCCACTTTTTTACAGGACTTTAAGGTCTCTTGGGCTGACTCTCACATCAGACAAATCGATGGCGGCAGGGCCATTCAGCTTATTCTCGACCAAAACTCAGGCACTAATTCAAAAAAAAAAAAAAAAAAAAAGTTGTTCTGCTTTAGGTTTTATGTCGTACGTACTCATGCATATGGTGTAAAAATTATCATTGATTGCTATTTTATTTCAGGATGTGGGTTTGCTTCCAAAAGCAAATACCTCTTTGGACGTGTTAGCATGAAGATCAAGCTCGTTCCTGGTGACTCTGCTGGAACCGTCACTGCCTTTTACGTAAGCACTGAGTTGTTAATTAATTTTGCACCAGACTTCATGTTCAATAAAAATTCTGCCTAACCATTTTTTTTTTTTTTTTTGCAGATGAACTCGGACACAGACAACGTAAGGGACGAACTAGACTTCGAGTTCTTGGGAAACAGGTCAGGACAGCCGTACACTGTCCAGACGAATGTTTATGTTCATGGAAAAGGTGACAAGGAACAAAGAGTCAACCTTTGGTTCGATCCTTCCGCTGATTTTCACACTTATACCATTCTTTGGAACCACCACCACGCCGTGTAAGTAGACAGATCTTGTAAAAACAAGGACTTGAGTTATATATACTTACCATATAATTTTACTTGTTATAGCATATGACATGTTAAGTATATTTTTATTATTTCATCCGTTTCAATTTACGTGAATCTATTTTTTTTGGCCGTTCAAAAAAAAAAATGATCTCTTTCTAAATTTGGAAACAATTTAGCTTAAACATTCAATTTTACTCTTAATGGAAAGCTTTTATAACGACACAAATAATCTGGATCCCTTTTTAACTTGTTTAGGACCACAAATTCAAAAAATATATTTTTTTTTAAACTTCATGTTCAATCAAACATGTTCACATAAATTGAAAAGGAGGGAATACTATCTAATCATTAATGTCTATCTTAGAAATCTAGTTATGATTAACTTATTTGACGATGCGAGTAAATATCACTGATATACTGTTTCTACTATTGAAGATTCTACGTGGACTCAGTACCCATTAGAGTGTATAAGAACAACGAAGCAAAAGGAATCCCATTCCCCAAATTCCAACCCATGGGAGTGTATTCAACATTGTGGGAAGCCGACGACTGGGCAACGAGAGGTGGATTAGAGAAAATAAATTGGAGCAAATCCCCATTTTACGCATACTACAAGGACTTTGACATTGAGGGATGTGCAATGCCAGGACCAGCAAACTGTGCCTCAAATCCTCGCAATTGGTGGGAAGGAGCTAACTACCAACAACTCAGTGCTGTGGAAGCAAGGCAATATCGCTGGGTTAGAATGAACCACATGATCTATGATTATTGCACTGACAAATCCAGAAATCCAGTCCCCCCACCAGAATGTGTGGCCGGCATATGAAACTTTACACCAACTGTTAATTATTTATACATATTCATTCCTGGTTATGGATATCCGTACGTACATGTGACCCTACAAAAGAAAATTGTTATATTTGTATTGATAAGGACAGTCATGTCTAGATGCTCGGTGATATTGTGAACATGAGATCAGTACAAAGATTAAGGAGTGAGCAAAAGTCAGATGTCCTCTTATTGCTGTAATATATTGTTGTTGTTTGTATTTTCTGTACACTGTACGAGAGCCAATAATGTCTCTTCTTGTTTGATTGAGAAATGTGAAATGGATGTGATGTTTTTTCTTCTTTTGTTTAAATGGTTTTCATCCTCAAAGTAAATTGCTACTCATCAAGCTAGGTTCTAATTCTGCTGCGAACACTCTTGCTTGATGACTTCATTTGTGACCGTACCTTGCTCTTAGTTTATCAAATGTTACATTTATATATTTAGAATAATTTAACTTTAAGTTTTTTCTTTTACTCTAAATGAGATGATTTATAGTTACACAAATATCTATAACTTATTATAGACAATATAAAAAATCTCGTTTTTACACTTTATCCCAAGTCAAATATGGTCACATAAGTCCGAATGGAAGGAGTAATATTCTGATTATCAACTGAAGAATAGACGTTGTCAATAGGAGCACTTGAGTTTTAATTTGTCGATTGAGTTGGCATACCTAATACTTGTGAACTGTATTAAGTTACTAGATGAGAGGAAGAGATTTTTACATGATCGGCCTTTTTTGAGGAACTATTAGCATAAACAACAGGCTTCTCAAATTATTTTAAACCTAGCAGTTTAAATTACATTCATAGCAGATCTCAATAAATGTTTGTATCTAATAACTCATTAATTAATAAATTAAAATCCCATTAATTTTGGATTAAATCCCCCTTTCTTGCCTTCCCCACCCAACCTACCGTCGTCAAAAATCCAACTCTTCTCCTCCTCTTCCGCCAAATTAATCAACCAATAAGTTGGGCACCTCTTTGTGTGAAATTTCTGCTTTAAGTAAAAAGTTTTTTAACATGTAACAACGGTGATATCTCAATATTTATTCAATTTTTTTTAATTTTTTTTGTGGCCGAGATCTATTTTTTTTGTTATTTTTCTTGTATTCCTAGATTGAAATTATCTCTTATGCTTTACAATTGTAAATCATGAAGATTAATTTTCTATTAATTGGTCGGATTTTTCGCCTTTTCATTTAAATAATACGCTTAATATCTTATATACATTGTATACCCAAAATATACGGTGTATAAGTTATTTACAAATAATATCGTTGTTAATTTATACATTATTCAATACCGTGTATGTGCATATTTACACTTAATTATAAACTACTATAACACTTTATATATATATGTATTCCATGTATATATTTAATTATCTACTTACTATTTACTAACATTAATACACAATCTGAAATATAAGATAAAATATAATATTAATATACTAGAATACCATTATTATTTATAATAGTATCAAATATCATTATTATACTATGTATATATACGTTTATACACAATTACATATTATTTGTAATATTGTGAATAATAAGAATAACTATAATTTTGTGGTGAAAAATAAGGGATAATATATTTAATAGTAGTTTATGGTAATAAGAAATCTTTGGGATTGATACATTTAATGGAGAGAATCTCGGTTAAAGAGGTAATCTCGGTTGGGATTTAATTGGGTCCAGTTAGGAATCTATTATAGAATGTAAAATTTTTACTGCTACGTTTGTAAATTGATTAAGGTGCTAAAATATTATAAAATTTTCTAAAATCTTGGACAATTATGTTTTTTTCCCGATGAGGAAAGGCTCATATATGGGCCCAACATTGTAATTTTAAAATTGTTATTTGTCGGTTCTTACTTAATTTTTTAATAAATAAATTATCATTATTATACGCATTTAATCATGGATAGAAAATGATATTGGGAATCACAATTTACAATTAATTTATTTTAATAATTTACACAAAGTTAAGCTACAAATTATATCCTGATTACGTTGCTTCAGTTAACATAAAAGGAGTACATGCTATAATACTCATTTTAACCTCCGGTTAATGTCAAACGCAAACATCATATATATTTGAAGACGGATATCAGTGGTATTATTTCCCTAGTTTTGTTTTTGAATATTTTACAAAAGAATCTATATATTATTAAATAGAGAGGAAAAAGTCATCTCCTTAAGTCAAGTGGTGGTCTAAAATAATGCGAGATGGCATAATTAGTTATTTAGTTTATAATTAGTTATTGGTTATTATTTTTTAATATATATATATATATATATATATATATAATGTACACAACCATCAGAATTTGATTCCGAGCCCTCTAACTCACAAGTCAATATCTGGTTGACGTTTCCAAACTATTCCTTCATCAAAGAGACTATTTGTCTCATTTCCTACCAAAATCGATACGGATTAACTCAAATACACCAAACACATATATCGAAACATGAACAAGCATATAACAGGGAAACATGGTGGTAGCTCACGTGATGACGAACCTGGTCGTCACAAGTTTCAAATTAGAGTTTTAAAAATTATTTTAAAATAAATAAAATGAAAATAAAAAAGCTAAAAACCTTTCAGAGCAAAATATTAAATAAAGTAATATGCTAATAAATATTTCTATTAACAATATATTAATGTTAAATATTGGATGATATAATAAAAAAATACATAACAAAAATTTATTGAATGCGCTCCCTGTATACGTCCCGACAGTTTAACAGAGATTTTATCAATTAAAATTTAGATAATATTAGTAAGAACAACAAAATAAAATTTAAAACAAAAATATTTCATCAGCAATAAATTATATATCTTCTCATATATTATAAAAAGAAAGCGAATACAAAATATATAGATCAAAATTTATTGGTTATTATAATTAAATATAATTAAAAAAAATAAAAAATAGATATATAAAATAATTACTACCCATTCAAATTGGGTGGGAGTAGTTTCAAGTTGAAGTTTATAAATTATCTTAAAATAAAAAACAAGAAAAAATTAGCTATAAAAAACGAAAGAAAGAGAAAAAAACTACCCATTCAAATCGGAAAATAGTTTCAAGTTGTAGTTTTAAATTAAAAAAAAAAGAAAAAAAGGAAAAACTATTCATTCAAATTGGGGAGTAGTTTCAAGTTGGAGTTTTAAAATTATTTTAAAATAAAAAACAAAAATACAAAAATAAAGAAACTTTTAGAACTTTCAGAGAAAAATATTAAATAAAGTAATATGCTAATAAAACTTTCTATTAACAATAAAATAATATTAAATATTAGAAGATGTAATAAAGAAAAATACTTAATAAAAATGGTATTCAATGTGCTCCATGTATAAGTCCTATTAGTTTAACAAAGATTTTATTCGTTAAAATTTAGATAATATTATTAAGGACAACAGAATAAAATATAAAATAAAAAAATATTACAATCATAATAAATTATAATTTTCTCATATATTACAAACAGAAAGCGAATACTAAATATTGGTTGATATAATAAAAAAATTAGAACAAAAAAGTTAGTCACTAACTATATAAGTACTTTTGATTTAATAGAGATCTCATTATTGGGTAATCGAATACAATCTAATAGGATCAAACAAGCCTGATCATAATTTAATTTAATTAGTATTTTTTAATATTGACCGCGCATCGCGAGTACGACTACTAGTACATTAAAAAGCTAAAAGTGTCAATAGTAATAATAATTTTCTATATAGAAAGCATACCAATCTTTCTTTTGTAAATTAATCTGGAACATATCTAAATTGATCTTGCAAGTGTTTTGACAGTGGGAATAATTAGCTGCTCGACGAAAGAAATGTCATTCCTTATAATACGATAAAAGATGGAAAAAAAACTATGATTTTTCTTCATATCTTGTGTACATAAAAGGTAAGAATTTTTTTAGTACAACAAGCAAAGAGAAATCCAAGGGGATTTGCATTCCTGGTGAAGCAATTTACTACTTCAAACAATGAGAACAATTGACACTAAAATAAATATTAACATGATATAAATTATTTTTTTGTATTATTATATTTTTTACATGATATAAATTGTAGGAACTCAATATAGCATTTCAAATTATATTTTACTATAACTCATTTAAAATAATGTTAACTAATGATAAAATAACAACCATTTGATAGAAGTCTATATAAGATTATGCGGATTTTAATTTTTTTCTAAATTTAAGGAGATGAGAGAAATATTTTTATTTTTTAAATAGAATTACCATATGTTAATTTTCATAATGGAACAATAGAAAACTTATAGAGGTAATAGTTTTGACAATTTATTGATAGATAAAAATTTATCATGGAAGAATGGAGTTCAAATCATATAAATTATACTTTTACATCAATTAAGTATATAACATATAGCCACCCTGTATAATAGGTACAAATCTCATTACTTAAATTAATTTTTC